>APFE030416848.1:88050-151836 GCA_000404065.3 Pinus taeda
GAAAATGCTGAAAGAGACAATTGTGGGGGTCCAAATGGGATAGGTGGGTGGCCACCAACATCCACCTGGATCAGTAAGTGGCCCAACATCCACAAATCTTGTTACTAACCAAAAGCATTTTTTCATTTCATTAGTTTTGGAACTAGATCCAAGTGTCATTACAGAAAGAAAGTAATCTTTGATTCCCTTGTGTCTTTTAGGCGAACCTAGGCTAGCATATGAAAGATTTATTAATGAACTTATGTTTCCCATCTCCCTTTAGTCACACATAGTGTAATAGGAGAAACAATAAGGGGACCATTATCCATACATAATTTCTTTTTCATGCAAGGAACAATTGAATTTTAGTTTAATTAGGAGGATATTTTAACGGATCACCGAATATCCACATCTTATCACACTTTGCATGCTCACTTAATCATTTTCACACAATTACACATCACGCACTAAGCTCCTATAAAATTCATATTAGAAGGCATCCAGTTTTCAAAGCTTTTGATACTTAGCTTATCGTAGCTTACATCTCACGCCCTAAAGAAAAGTAAGACCCTTGAATGAAACCATAACTTGAGCCAACTAAATTCCCCATAGGGGGCACCAAATAATTTATAGTTTAGGTTGGGACTATTAGGGGTAGGTATCCCATAAGTTTTCATGGTCATGCTACATATTTGAGACATAGAAATTGACTTTTTAAGGTGCTTAAAATCCTTCAATCATCCCACACAAAAGAATACCTGAGCATGGCAAAGACCCGATTCAGAGGGGGTTCGGCTTAGGTCCACTGCGTGTGGTACTATTTTGGGCTACCCGACCCATCTAGTGCTCATTACTGGTAATTGACTACCAAGAAAATAAATACTCAAATTCTCATGTGGGATGAAGGTACTTCAGTGGCCAAAATCTAGGGCATCCTTCCCCTATATGTGGAGGTGCGAGCAGCATTAAAGCCTGATCCATTACCTTCGTCGATTCTTCTGCTATTAGAAAGCATCACCATTTCTTTCAAGATGTTTCCCCATTACCCATCTGAAGATATCTTAACAAGGCTCAATTACTTTGAGAGTCGCAAGGATGATTAGGTCTTCATAGGATTTTTTATCATCCGCAACAGCAAATGAAAACCATTTTTTTTGTTTCATTGATTACATAACCTAATTTTAAAGCAAAGTAATCATTTTATTTTCGCTTTATTTTATGCATGTGATTTTCTTTCTTTGATATTTATCTCCTTCCCTTAGTAACTCACTCACTACTCGACACCATAGGGGACCCCACGACTCCCCGTCGATCTAGATGTTTACTAAACCTCCCCCCATTACCGGGAGGTGTGCCATGTCTCTCACCAGTTAGGCATAGAGGACATCACACAAACACCATTATAATATGTTCCCTTATTGGTGCAACTTTGCTCGAGACCCCCAGTCAAAGCACACCTTTCATGACCCCGCAAGGGTCCCCGCACGCTGCCCCTTTGGGGGGCCCACACACCACTACTACGGAAATTCCACGAGACACCCATCAGGGTGGTCCTCCTCATACTTCCCCACATAGGACCCCTTTACATATAGTTGTTCAAAATCGTTTCACAATGGAAAACAACTTTCAGGTCCCATTTTTAGCTTCCTTAAATCTACCTGATTTAAGCTAGTTAACTAATGACCCTATAGCACATGGCCCCAATTGGCCACCCATGCCTACCAAATTACATTTGGATGTTCCAAAATTTGAAGGTAAGTAATGACAAGATACCGGAAATCATTTCATGGCCTTTCGCCTATGGTGTTCCTCTAATAACATCACGGAAGATAGTATTCATCTACGTTTGTTTCAACGCACCCTTACGGGGGCCACAACAAAGTGGTACTAGGTCAACCATCTAGGACGCATGGAAAATTTAGTTCAATAGTCACCTATTTCCTCACATTCTTCCAGCTCTCATTCTGACGGGACTCGGGCATGTAACTCTTTACTCATTTCAAATAGACATTTGCTATACACATATCAGACCATGTCCACGAATGGTGAAAAATTCAAAGATTGTGTAAAGAAAATATGGAAGAAAGAATCCTCCTCAACATTTTTTTGAGATCCTGTTGTGGTAAAAACACAACCCCCCCATTATTGATGTGTTCACTTCAAATAATGGAGACCCTTTCTATAAAAAATTTGGCTAAACACCTTTTAGGATTTTTTATTTTGATTATCCTACGCTCTTGTTAATTTCTCATTTTCTTTGGATTCTTGTTTTGATTGCTTTGTTAAAATCGATTTTTATAAGCTTCCCATTGACATTTGTTTCGCCTCATTTGGTCAACTGGTTTGAAAATGGTACTCCTTTGAAGTCTCGTCATTTATCTAGCCTAGATTAAAAAAGCATAAAATTTAGAATATTGCATTTTGTAAATAAATTAGTTCAATAACACATTTATTTCAAATATTAACCCCTAGTTAGTTATTATTAAGATTTTTCATTTTTCAGCGAAATCATGAATTATTAGGATTTTAGAAATTTACTCCAATTTCCAAATAAACTATTAATCTCGAAAAATCAAAATTTCAAAGTGGTTGTAGTTTAAATAATTTCATAATTTAACTAAACATCATAAAAATAAAACCAAAATAAAAATTAATGTTTAATATTAAATTTTAAATTATTAATATTTAAATATAACTTAGTTAATTAAATTAAAATTTATTAAAAAAAAAAAATTAAATAATCAATTTTTATTACATCGGTCGAATATCACATCGGGAGCTTTCAAGTGATACATTTCTTAAAACCCCTCTTGGACTCAAGTCTCCCAATTGTCGATACCCTCATATCCCCGATGTTGATTGCCTCGTATCCCCGTTTGCTGATTCTCAAAAAGGACTCAAACACATTAACCTAAGTTTTATTGCTCCTTAGTTTTTGAGTTTTAAACTCATTCGTGTGAATGAGTTAAAAGGAAATGGAGTGATGGGGTGGTATTAATATAATATTATAAATAATATTAATATTAAAATTATTTTATAATAATAAATTTTTTATTAATTAAGATATAAATTTAATTAAATTTAAATTTAACTATTATTTAATTAATATTAAATAGTTTAATTAATTAATTAGTTTTATTTTCCCCAGATGCGAGTGCTTTTCTTGATAATTAAGGCGATGGGACAGGGGTGCGGTAAGGTTGGACGACACATGCCCGCCCAGCACCACCTGGTTAATGACCAGACACGACTTCAACAGAGGCAGGGGAGTTCATTTGGTTTTACGTATTGGGACGCTGATATGCATAACCTGTACATGGATCTGTCCATCACTTCCGCATACTTCAGCCCAAGTTGGGCTTCGGATCCATTCAATGCAAGATTAATAGCAGGGGCAATCCAAGGAGAGGCGGTTGATGTTAAATTCAGGCACGGCAATGGACTCGTTTGGAAGCTCCCAGTGCATAGATGGTCTGGCAAAGTCATGTTATGAGAGGTTGCTTGGTTATTCTTGGAAAATTCTGAGTCGCGCCTTCCGCCTACTCCCAATTTACTCTTCTTTCCTCTTTCAGAGTACCCTGGTGCTCTCTTTGTTCCTCATCCCATCACATTCCGACAACGTTTGATCAGTAGAAGGGGCGGCTTGAGGGGTGGAAGCTCTCGGTAGCAGGTTAGGAGGCGAAGCACCTCGGGCTCTCCTTCTTCCTCGATGGAAAACCCACGCTATCCCAACACCAGAAGCGGCCGTGGTAGAGTAAGCCTTCGCTCTGCTCCCTTCCCTCTGCCCCAGCATCACTCCCCCCATACCACGCTATTCCACTTCCGAAGCACTCTCAATCAACCGATCATCACCGCAACCATTTCCATCTCCTTTTCTGAGGAAGCGGAACAGAGCATCCCGACGACCTTCCCCGGGGACGATACGCATAGAGCGGGACCAAGTCAAAACAGAGCTAAACAGGAAAAAAACAAAGACAAGGAAGACGAGCCTGAAGGGCGTGGTGGGCAGCCCAAACAGAAAGGGAAGGAGGTTGTTGGGGACCTGCAAGAGGATTCAGTGCCACAGCTTGCCACACTAGCCATGGAGAGGCGCAAGATGGACGAGGCGGACATGCAGCTAGATGATGGTAGCAAAGAAGACGAGCAACAGGACAAAGGCCAAACTCAGCCAGACAACCACGATGATTGGAGCTGCCCGATAGTGGAGGAACCTACCAGAGAGGAGTTCATCACCAAAACCACCAATGCCAGGTGGCACTTCATCTAACTTTTGGTTTTTCTTCCTCTTTTTTGTCCACATAGGAGCTCCAAGGAGGATGAATTGTTGGTTTTATGTGGGTTTATTAGCACTTTTCAGAAAACTATGGCAAATGTTCAGTGATGTCTTCTTTTTTGTAACTCTCGCACTATCAGACTGGTTTCCCCTCTGTTGGGGCAGTCCTAGATCAAGTTCTTCGGCAAGCTGAGATAGGTTGTATTCCTTCACAGCCAGAACCCCTCTGTAAATATCTTCTTATTTTCTTTTAATAGATTAAACTTACTTAGCAAAAAAAAAATTTAATTAATTTAGTTTATAATTAACAAATAAATTAGAATTAATTATTAGAAAATTAGAGTTTAATTTAAGATTAGATTTTTCATTAAAAATTTTGATTTTTAACCCAGCGACAGAAATTCCAGAATTGTGCCAGAATTGACTCACCAACTTTGGAGGCTCATAGATTGAGTTTTACTTAGCCAAATGAGACCCAGGATAGCTCATTGGAAAGATAAAATCAAGGAGTATATTTTTGAGAAGGTCTTACTAACAGATTTGGTCATTTATTGGGTCGAAAATCAGGCAGAAGATCAAGCTCGAAATTTTGAAAACAAAATCAATTTTCTTAGTTTTATTTTCACTTGCCCAAGCCTCTTCTAATCGCAGATTCACTCGTTAATGATATCCTTGGCCAATTAAACCATCTCAAGCATCAATAGAAAGCTTACATTTTATTTTCAATTATTTATTTAATTGTATTTGATTGGATTTGTTTTAAATGCCAACAATGACATTTTGATTTTATTGTTGCATTTTAATTTATTTTGATTTTTGTTTGCAAGAAAACAGTAGAAGAAATATGGAAAAAATGATCTTAGTCAATAAGAATGCTCCAGCAATCGAAGAGTAGAATTTTTGAGCAAATAAAATTGGATTTGACAGATTTAGCTTCAACAAACTTTCCTCTCAAGGATTCCTTTGCAAATATTATAAATAGCAGATTGCATAATGTAATAAGGGTTACTCTCCTCTGCAATTTTGAACTTCTAAAAGCACTTCTGTAATAGGAATTTAAAGTTGTAGGAGAGAGGAGAGAAAATCTCAGATCTGGGTATTATTGAGGATTTTTCTTTTATATCTTGAATTATGCATGATGGGCAAAGTTTGCACTATTGTGGCTTTAGTTTGGAAGGCAGAAGTTCAAGCAATGTACAGAGCTGTTGAAGACCAGGGACAGAGAAATGGATGCAATAAATTAGTATTTTTAATACTATCATTTCAAATATCAGTTTCATTTTTATGATAACAGAAATGTGTCATTTTATTCATGTTTGTGCGCTTTTGTCGATATGGGTAATTTGTCTCAATGTTGTTATTAGGTATCTCTGTTATTATGAATTAAAATATTATTTATGAGTAACTATTTACTCAGAATTCTGTCTTATAAAACTAATTTATTGAATGGTAATGTGTTGTGAACTATTTCCACATATTATTGTTCAATTATTGGATTTACTTATTTGATAATTAATATCATTTTTGTGAACTACTTCCTTAATGTTGTTGGTTTATTATTTTAGTTAAGAGATCTCAATAGGATGTGTTTTGATATCCATAATATCAGTTAATTGAACTACTTCATTAATTTGATATTCATTATAAACAAGACATATTTTAAATCCCAATATTTTAAATATCTTGCTCTTAGTTGGGTTAGATCTATATTTGCCTAATTAAGATAGGATTAAGATTAGTTTCTTTTGCTTGCATCTTAGAATAAGCTTGCATTTAGAGTAATTTCTACATTCTTTTAAGTCCTCTTCTCAAAGAGGCAAAATTTTAGTTGTGGCTTGGATGAACCAAAATCAGCTTAAGGGTCATTCTCTTGCCTGATCAGCAAGAAGAATTGATTTGATATCCTTGTCTATTGGTAGTTAAAGATATATAATAAACCAATAGTGATAGGGAGAAGGTAACTTTACCTAATTAAACCAGTCGGAGCCACCACACCAAACAGAAAAAGAGTTGCTTTAAGGTCCAGACCGGGTGGTTTTCCCCAATGTTGATACAGCGATTCTCGAGGCATCAACATTTTTTGCGCTAAAAGGAGGGCCTGAATTTTTTTGTCTATTGGAGTCTTTTCAATTTAACACTTTATTTAACTACGATGACTCCTCTTAAACTTCCAATTTGGAGTTGTATCCATGGACGTGCATCTTCCAATACTCCACCTGAAGTGGTAAGACTCTTGTCTCAGGTAAAGTTCAATGGTAAGAGAAATTCTTCTGCTTTTAATCATGTCTTTCAATTTATTCAAAATGTTTCAAATTATGATTTTCAAGGAATTGATGAAGGCATTTTATGTAGAATTTTTACTCTCACATTTGTAGCAAAAGCCAGAAACTGGTGTAAAACTCTTTCAGTTGCCTCAATTCGCAGCTGGGATCAATTTGTTACAATTTTTATTTGTAAATTTGATGGCTATGATTATGAACAGGTATGTGAAGAAATTGAATATCTATGAAGGTTTGAAAATGAGTCTGTTAATGATTTTAATATTCGATTTCACTTGAATTGTTTAAGATTTGAAGTTGAAGATAAACCTACAGAAGAAGAATTACTAGATTGGTTTGAATATATTTGTTCTCTTCCGCCCATTTCCAATCCATATGAAATTAGTTCAAGTTTTGTTTCATCCCCTTCTAACATAAATGAGAATTCCAATATGGATGTGCGAATAAATTGTGATGAAATGGTTTCACAAAGCTTGGAAAATATTTCTATTCAAATGCAAGAAGACAACATCAGCAATTTTGGAGAAAGAGTTGCCTTGGAATCTGAAAATTACTCTGCAGTCAATTCAGAAAATCAGATTGCAAATCAACAAGTACAAGCAGCAATCAAAGTAAATAATAACATGCAAACTGTTGTACAAATTTCTAAATTTTTCCATGATGAGCAAATGCCGAAATCAGAACAGCAAAACAACCTTCTTCAAGAAAGCATGAGCGCACAAAGGAATGATTTAGAATCTGAAATTTACAATTAGCATAATGTATGAAAGTTCTCAAACAGAGACATTTTTAATTGCATTATTTCAGATTCGCATTTTTCCCTTTACCCTGATATTTTTAATAATGGTAATTTTTCCCTTTTTGCTATTAATGATGTTTTAGAAAATAAAGATGATCTAAATGAATTACCAATAAGTCTTTATCAAGATAGAGAAACAATTATTGATCATTCTTTTGCCATTAATGAACATGAAATTTTTATTCCTTCTTGTTTTGATATATTGGATGAGATCGAAGGGAATTCTAGAAAATCTTGTGAATTCGTTTATGATAATTACTCTGATATTGAGGATGTTGATTTCTATTCTTCTCAAGAGAATTCTCATGAGAAAATTCAAATAACATCTGAGAATGAGGAACATTTCAATTTAAAAATTATTCAAACTAATTCTCATTCTAAAGCAGGAAATTATCTTCATGATTTCACTATTCAATAAAACATTCCAATTTATGCTTCATATGATGATCAAGCTCTCATTCCTACTCATAATCGTAATTCACAAGATAGAATTGGCAATTACTCAAATTTCATAATTCTAGCCAATCCTTATGAAAAAAAAATCATTTCAAAACAATCTCAATTGTGTTGTAACATTAGTTGTAACAATAGTGATTTCATTTTATTTTTGTTTCCTTACTTCTTTTGTTTAAAAGCATATTTTATTTCTAATTTTATTTTTCAGATTTGTGACACTTTACGTTGGCATATTGAGCACTTTACTATCAAACATTCAATTGATGCATTGCCCTGTTTGAAAATTGAAGTTTTATATTATAGTCAAAAGCATCAAAAACTATTTCAATTTCAATCAATGCTAATGTTTTATCAAAAGCTTCTATCTTTTCAAAGGCAATATCAACAAGAGAATGTATTTTTAAAAATCTGTCAGCAATCCAATTTAATTAATAATTTTCCATTTCATTTGAAATATTTCCATCCATTTTTCATTAATTCATTTGAAAAATATTTGGAAAGTTTTCCTTCATGGAAGATTGTCAATAGCTTAATATTTACACATAACACTAACAATTTCTTCTAGGCCTTTGAATCTAAAAGCTCATATCCACAATCTGGCCGATTATCTCTTCCTTTGAACATTTCTCAATCCTTAATAGAAATCCATCCAAATTTCTATGATCCAATTGGTATTCAATTGGAAAGGAAATTTCAAGATAAGGAGATTTTAATTAACTTGCTAACAATAATTGTAAATTCTAAGTACAGATTTATCTTCCTCAGTTTAGTTAGATTTGTATTTTTATTACTAACATTTGAATTGTACATATATGCAGGAATTAAAACCAGAAAATGGTTACATTGGAAATATGACTATACCTAGTCATTTTCATGTATATGGTTAGAAGAGGAGTAGAATTAATTTAGTTTGTTTAATTTTTTATTTCAATATTTTGCAGATTAAAAAAATAAAACAAAGCAATCAGCCCTTGTCATACGTGTTCAGTGAAAACATTTTCTTCCTATCAGAAAATTTTAATTCTTGCTCTCATTTTTTAAATTTCTTACAGCAATACCTCTACTCTGTCTATTTTGAATAATGTCTTGATTAAATTCAATTAAAGTTGCACTTGGCATCGATTGCCTCAAAGCCACTTTTCTTCGTTTCGAGATTTCCTTCTAAAATTTTCTTTTGAAATTTATATGATAAAGGTTTTGAGGATATAAAAACTTCATGATCCCATTATCCCATGAAATGTATGACTGTTTATGATAAGCTTAATTCTAATTCAATCATTATTAGTCAGTCTAACATTTCACGGTAATCATAAGAAGTTCATATTATTTTCCTCGAAATTTGCTAAACTAACCTTAAGGATGTCCATTTTGTTGAGTGCACACATTCAAATCTGTTTTGATATTTTTCCACAATTAGTGGCTTTATCCCATTCTGATATTTAGTTTATTATTTGATGTTGCAATACGCATCATATTTATTTACTAAAGGCATTACTGAACAGTCACTGTAACAATACAGATTCTTCTCAAGTTATTCAGAATAAGCAGAGGTAATAAATTGTTGTTTCAATTCAAAAGAGAAGACTATTTTCATATTTATTTCTAGTAAATTTTATATTTCCTGAACATGAATAAACTGATTTTATTTAGGCTAATTGCACACTCCGATTTAGAATAAATGATGAGATGATTTTGAACAAAGTCAGAATTTTGATAAATCCAAGGAAGGATTTGAAAATTCATAAGTTAAAATCTGCAGACAATTTCCTTCCAGTTACGCATTTACAAGTTTGTTCTCATCTATTATTAGTTTATTTTTTTATTTTTGTTCTGTTTTATTTACAGGTTTTCATTTGTTTTCAAAAACTTGAAGTAAGCAGCAAACCCATTTCAAATTTGCAACAGGTTCAGGGAAATTTTATTTGTGTTTCATTAGAATTTGAGCATTTTTAACTTTGCTTTCAACCATCAGAAAACCCAATTGAAATTTCAAGAAATATCGTAGGATTCAACTTGATTTTCGTATTGTTGATACTTCAATAAAAATATTCGCAATACTATCATCTCGCTCATCTTCGTCAATCATTACATTCTAATATCACATCATCGACTTCACAACCATTTGTAGCAAAATATTGCATCGGAGGTAGCTTTTAGCATTTTTTATAACAAATTGTTCATAAAAGATCTTCGATGTATTACCTCGCTCATATGTCATATCGCATTTCGCATATCGGAGGTTTACAATTGAACATACTTCCATTATCATAAATCGTTGATCTCCAATAAATGACTTTACCGATATTGCAATGACCACATAATTCCGGACCCGATATGAAATTCAAATCAAGTTTGTAAAATATCGCATCCATTCAATCGCAATAAAAGTAGGGGCATAATTTTAAAGGGTCGATGTCTTCGATCCGATATGTTACTAAAATCTCATCATAAATCTACCGGGTCCACTCTTCATCGCATATCAGCGTATCAAATATTGTTACATCATGTGCTTAAGATTGTCGATCGCCGATTAGCCATGTCATTCATCACATATCGGCATCGCAAAAATCATATTGTGTTATATCGGGTACCAAAAGTTCGTCAAACGTTGATATCGCAATCACTTCATCGCATTTTTCTTATGCTCACATCACATCTCCAAATCTGCGATGTGCGATATGGAAAGCACAATGTAAATATGCCCCGATTCCCATTATAATATTTCTTTAATGATGCGATTGCTTCATTTCATTGCACATGTTCTCATCGCATGTTCTTATCGACAATTTGCCATTGCAACCTCCGATGTGATAACTTCCAATGCATGCCTCTAAGCCATTAACATTTAATCAATATATGGCATAGCAACAAAGGTGAAGTTTTACAAATTAAACTTGAAGCATGATGAAGAAACATGTGATGCAAATCATCTGATACAGCATTATGTAATTTTAAAAACGAGCTTCGATGGTAAGAAAGCAGTTAATGACCAATTTGCAGTATATTCAAATCATTTTGATTTTTCATATATTTCAGTTTTAAATATATAATTCCATAATTAAAAATGGTATTCAAGACCTCTCTATCTTCATATTTAAATTTTATTATCTTGGATTTGGTCTTGATTCTGGACAATTTGTAAAATCATGGAGTTTATATGAAACTTATAATATTTTTAAACACATTCGTTACTGCAAATTCTCATTCTCATTCCCGATGCATTTCTTTTAATTCCAATTCCCTTGAGCACTAAGCATTCCATTTTTACATTTTACTGCTTACTTTAGTGTAAATATAATAAATAATGATTTTGGGTTATAGGATTTTGGTTAGTTTGACTTTTTCATGTTTTTAATGTTAATAAGAAGTCAGCTAGTTTGGAGAAACTAATACCTTTCAGGTAAGATCAACAGCAAGTATCCAATGGTAAGATTCATGTACCCACTTTCATTCATATCCATTTCGTTACTTTAGTTTCAGTTTTGTTTTTGCTGATATAAAAAATTTATTTTGTAGTTCTCCATTTCAAGCTTTCAATCCTTTGCCGAATCATATTTTCGAAGTCCTATACTCTTATCTTGGCTTTATTTCAAGAAGCAGTGATAATCCTCATTGAAACAGCCACACCAAGAAGTTTCGGAACTTTTAGTTTGTTTCTTTAAGCATTCCTTTTTTAGAAAACGATTAAGATGATGCTTTGAAACAAAAAGATTGACATCAGACAGAAATTTTTCATTGTGGCTGAATTTTACAATCACTGTTATCTAAAGCCTAAAGCATTCACAACCCTGCAAGGTATGTTTTTCTAAATCTCGACATAAGAAAGAATGATTACACGATTATTTTCTTTTTTCTTCATATTGTTGAGACATTGGTATAAACATTCTTGTTTGAATTTATCTTTCGAAACATGGATTTTCCTTTCCACTTTCAAATTTCTTCATTTTTATTTTGGTTTGCTGAATTCTTTTCTCACTTCGGCTTAAATTATTTTCCTTCTGTTTTCAGTTTTGATTTTGGTGACTTTGTCGTGATTTATATGGAAAGGTTATTTGTTACCTAACAATAGTTAGCATACATAGAGGAAAATTGTTAATAATCATTTTTATTTTGGTTTGCTGAATTCTTTTCTCACTTCGGCTTAAATTATTTTCCTTCGGTTTTCAGTTTTGATTTTGGTGACTTTGTCGTGATTTATATGGAAAGCTTATTTGTTACCTAACAATGGTTAGCATACATAGAGGAAAATTGTTAATAATCACCTATTAGATTTTTCTTAATTCTCTTAGTAAAGTTTGATTTTCTTATTATAAAGGTAGACATATTTAAGGAAGAGATTACCAATCAAGAGAAGTTGGCAAAGTATCATAAAATCTGGAAAATTTCTTTTTTATCGAAATTGTAATCATTTTGAGATTTCAAATTTTATTAGGATTTTCCAAATTTCTATTATCAGTCAAGAAAAAATATTTTTAACCAAGTAAAGACACTTTACGGCAAAGCACTTTTAATTCTGAACTTGTCATTCTTAACTCTTAAGGAATCAATGATTCTCCCTGTCCCAAAAAGTCTTATTTTTCTACAGTGTGATCCAGAAATATATTTAAACTTAAAAGATAAGAGATTTCATTATGAGTCTACTTACCATGATCATAGGGGAAAAATACGCTGACATTACCAACACTATTAAACAAACCAGGGTAATGGCTTATGATTGCAAACAATTATAAGACAAGGGGTTTCATCACGAGCCAGCTTGTTCAGTCCAATTATAACCAGTGAATGACATTGTCAATTATCTGGCTACCAAACCAGAAAAATGGTTTTTAAGAACTAAAAATAAATAAATAAATAAACATATATAAATAGATTTATCTCTAGGTCAATAATTCTTAAAGAGATGGGATTCTAAATCATTGATGATTAAATGGTAACCCTGTCGAAACTATAAATGTTTGCTGACAGCAGCGGCTCTACCCGTGACAAATGAGTATATTTTAAAAGCTAAGCTGTAAAGTGACCCCTGCTTTATCTCTACAACTAATTAAGCACTGATATAGAGTTTTGAAATATTTTAATTTATGAGGAATTTTAAGAAAAATTACAGTTAGATGATTCTTGCTTTTATTGAGACTAACGAACCTAGTCAAACATTCAAAAAAAAAAAAAAATCTTCTTTAATTATTTTTACTTTAATTTTATGAAATTTTCATTTATATCAAACAAAGATAACTGGTTCTTCTCCCGTGTGTCGCCATTGTTGTGGTAAAAACACAACCCCCCATTATTGATGTGTTCACTTCAAATAATGGGGACCCTTTCTATAAAAATTTTGGCTAAACACCTTTTAGGATTTTTTATTTTGATTATCCTTTGCTCTTGTTAATTTTTCATTTTCTTTGGATTCTTGTTTTGATTGCTTTGTTAGAATCGATTTTTATACACTTCCCATTGACATTTGTTTCGCCTCATTTGTTCAACTGGTTTGAAAATGGTACTCCTTTGAAGTCTCGTCATTTATCTAGCCTAGATTAAAAATGCATAAAATGTAGAATATTGTATTTTGTAAATAAATTAGTTCAATAACGCATTTATTTCAAATATTAATCCCTAGTTAGTTATTACTAACATTTTTCATTTTTCAACCAAAACATGAATTATCGGGATTTTAGAAATTTACTCCAATTTCCAAATAAACTACTAATCTCGAAAAATCAAAATTTCAAAGTGACTGTTGTTTAAATAATTTCATCATTTAATTAAACATCATAAAATAAAACCAAAATAAAATTAATGTTTAATATAAATTTATTAATTAATATATTAAATATAATTAATATAATTAATTAAATTAAATTAAAAATTTAATACAAAAAAATATATAAAATAAATAATTTGTATTACATCGGATCAGAATATCACATCGGGAGTTTTCAAGTGATACATTTCTTCAAACCTCTGATGGAGTCAAGTCTCCCGATTGCCGATACCCTCATATCCCCGATGCCGATTTCCTCGTATCCTCGATTGTCGATTCTCAAAAAGGACTCAAACACATTAACCTAAGTTTTATTGCTCCTTTAGTTGTTGAGTTTTAAACTCATTCGTATGAATGAGTTAAAATGAAATGGAGTGATGGGGTAGTATTAATATAATATTATAAATAATATTTAATATTAAAATTAATATTTTATAATAATAAATTTATATTAATTAATTTAATTAATAATAAAATTTAATTAAATTTAAATTTAAATATTATTTAAATTAATTAATTAATAAATAGTTTATAATAACAAATAAATTAAAATTAATTATTAGGTAATTAGAGTCTAATTTAAGATTAGATTTTTAATTAAAAATTTTGAGTTTTAGCCCAACAACAGAAATTCCAAAATTGTGTCAAAATTGACTCATCAAATTTGGAAGCCCATAGCTTGAGTTTTACTTGGCCAAATGAGGCCCAGGACAGCTCATTGGAAAGATAAAATCAAGGAGTATGTTTCTGAGAAGGTCTCACTAACATATTTGGTCATTTATTGGGTTGAAAATCAGGCAGAAGTCAAGCTCCGAATTTTGAAAACAAAATCAATTTTCTGAGTTTTATTTTCATTTGTCCAAGCCTCTTCTAATTGCAGATTTGATCGTCAATGATATCCTTGGCCAATTAAACCATCCCAAGCATCAATAGAAAGCTTACATTTTATTTTCAATTATTTATTTAATTGTATTTGATTGGATTTGTTTTAAATGCCAACAATGACATTTTGATTTTATTGTTGCATTTTAATTTATTTTGATTTCTTTTTTGCAGGAAAACAGTAGAAGAAATATGGAAAAAAGGATTTCAGTCAATAAGAATGCTCCAGCAAATGAAGATTAGAATTTTTGAGCAAATAAAATTGGATTTGACATATTTACCTTCAATAAACTTTCATCTCAAGGATTCCTTTGCAAATATTATAAATAGCAAATTGCATAATGTAATAAGGGTTGCTCTCCTCTGCAATTTTGAACTTCTAAAAGCACTTCTGTAATAGGAATTTAGAGTTGTAAGAGAGAAGAGAGAAAATCTCAGATCTGGGGATTATTGAGGATTTTTCCTTTATATCTTGAATTATGCATGATGGGCAAAGTTTGCACTATTGTGGCTTTAGTTTGGAAGGCAGAAGTTCAAGCAATGTAAAGAGCTGTTGGAGACCAGGGACAAAGAAATGGATGCAATAAATTGGTATTTTTAATACTATCGTTTCAAATATCAGTTTCATTTTTATGATAACAGAAATGTGTCATTTTATTCATGTTTGTGCACTTTTGTCGATACGGGTAATTTGTCTCAATGTTGTTATTAGGTATCTTTATTCGTATGAATTAAAATCTGATTTTTGAGTAACTATTTACTCATAAATCTATCTTATAAAACTGATTTATTGAATGGTAATGTGTTGTGAACTATTTCCACATATTATTGTTTAATTATTGGATTTACTGATTTGATTATTAATATCATTTTTGTGAAATAATTCCTGAATGTTGTTGGTTTATTATTTCAGTTAAGGGGTCTCAATAGGATGTGTTTGGATATCCATAATATCAGTTAATTGAACTACTTCATTAACTTGATATTCATTATAAACAAGACATATTTAAAATCCCAATACTTTAAATATCTTGCTCTTGGTTGGGTTAGATCTATATCTGCCTAATTAAGATAGGATTAAGATTAGTTTATTTTGTTTGCATCTTAGAATAAGCTTGCATTTAGAGTAATTTCTACATTCTTTTAAGTCCTCTACTCAAAGAGGCAAAATTTTATTTGTGGTTTGGCTGAACCCAAATCAGCTTAAGGGTCATTCTCTTGCCTGATTAGCAAGAAGAATTGATCTGATATCCCTGTCTATTGGTAGTTAAAGATATATAATAAACCAATAGTGATAGGGAGAAGGTAACTGGACCCAGTTAAACCAATCGGAGCCACCACACCAAATGAAAAAATAGCTACTTTAAGGTCCGAACCGGGTGGTTTTCTTCGATGTTGATGCAGCAATTTTCGAGGCATCAACAAATCCCTTATGTCAGAAATATCTAAATATGTGGTTAATTTAAACCTACAAAACAAGGAAAAGGCCATTAGTAAAGCTCAACAATTAGAGCTTATGTACACGTAGTCTAGACACATCTATCATATCCTTCTAAACGCCCCCATCCTACCAATTTTAAGCAAGAGACACCAGGTGCATCCAATGTTGTTGATGGATTGATTGGGTCCATAACCCAAAACCAGCCCAAAAACACCTACCAGTGTCTTCTATACTCTTTTAGCGGTCAAGCATTCGATGATATGCAAACAACATCGCCACTGCAACATACAGGATATTACTCTGGTCAGCCCATGTTGATGCATAATATGGTTAGTCAAGTTAACCAATACCAACCCATGCATGGAGGACCACATCCTCCCCCACAGAGAAACCAATACCTCTCTAGTAATGCAAAAGCAATTTCCTCTTCCCATAACTCATATGTTAATCAGGAGAAAAGAAATGAGTATTCTCCTTTCCCCGCATAGTAATAGAATAACCCACAAGCACAAAATAATGCAGGGGTTAATTTAGTGTAACCCTCCTATTCTCAACAGAATCCATCATTTTACTAGGTGAATACAGCTAATCCACGTGTTGTTGCTAAGAAGAAAGAAAAGAGAAAATCAAAAGGAGAGCCTGGTCAGAGGGGCAGCAATCAACAACACCCCCTGTGGACACTGACTAGGGGAAACCCCAACCGAAATAAAAACCAATAACATACCAATAATAACCCACAGAGCCAAAACAAGAACACAAGTCTAAGTAAAAATCATTCTTGTGCCATCTGCAAGGAATATGGTCATTATACCCATCATTGTCCTCAACTCCTTGAGTTGAAAATAATTCAGAATACTAGGGGGGAGGGAGGGAAAAACCAACGAAATGCAGTAATGCAGGATCCATTCCCCCACTAGGGAGTGGATTATACTCAACAACAACCATCCCAACCAAATCCCCCTGGAGGGAACCCCCATAATAACTCTAATCACAACATTTACATGGCAGGGGAAGACATTCTCCTACATACATGAAATACAAATTATGAATCTCCCCCAGAGACCAATCCATCCACCTTGACCACGGCAACACCTATAGCATCATTAACCATCCCTCAACTTCCTATAGAATCAATGCCAAAAATGGTCGAAGGGCCTTTACACTGCACAAGAGATAACTTGAAGGTTTCTCATAGCTACAACATAGTCGACGACTTAGCTCAATTTCCTTAAGATATGTCAGCATTAGAAGTCCTTCAATCATGCCCAACCCAACAGAAAGCCCTACTTTCCACATTGGGTGCAATCAAACCTTCAGATTCTCACTTAATGGTTTTTTATTTGGATAAAGTTAGCATGCATCTTCCATCACTAGTTGCCTTCCAATTCCTGGTCTCAATCCAAAACATCACCATTCATCATTGCATTTCTGATGAAGGAGCATCCACATGTATCATGTCCAAAATAGTTTGGCAGAAACTGGGATCTCCAGAACTCAAACCATCTGATATCATGCTTTAAGCATATGATAAGTGCCCTTCAGCCCCTGTTGGCTTATACCAAGACGTGTCGGTACATCTCACCAAACAAACCATGCTCATTGACATTGAAGTCTTGGATGCACAGTTTAATTACAACATCCTTCTTGGACGAAGCTATATGTATGTAATGACTGCAGTGGCATCCTTTGTGTTCAGGGTAATGATGTTCCCTCATGAGGGTAAAATCGTTACAGTTGACCAACTCATTCATTATGAGAAGAAGACATTTCCCACCCCTTATTGCGTCCTACCTTATGTAGGATATTCTCTGGAGTTGATCACAACTTACACTATATTCGGGCTTGGACAATTTAAACCATAAACTCTCCTCAGTACATACACAAGAGAACCCCTATTTTTTTGGAAGATGTTCCAGCAACTACAGGAGCTTCGGTGTGCATGATGAGTTGATCAAACACCCAACCGAGTCAAGAACCACTGCCTAACACCATGAGTGTTTCCACTGTTGACTCTACATTCCTACCATATGCCATCACCAAAACACCCTTCTTATACCCTCCACTAGTTTTATCCCACATCAAGTCATGGAAACACTTACATTTCCAAATATGGCTCTCATAATACAGGTCTAGTATCTGGCTCCTTCGGCCATGTTGGAAAATTCAGGGATCACCTTAACAGGCATCATTCCTATAACCCCTCTGGAGAGCACCATAAATCAGGAAGCACCTGCATCGACACTAGCCGGTGCCACCAAGAGGGATAAGAAAAAAGGGAAAATGGTGGACCCCCCAAAGTCCACCAGGGCGCTTCCACCCTGTGCTTTGTGTGAATTATTTGGGCACCCTAATAACATCTACCCCGAGTTAGAAGAGTTAAAAACTCTTCTGTATGCCCCAAAAATGTCAATGACCCCAACTCCACCAATTGGAGAAAAAGTCACAGTGGTACGTAACAAGGCATTGCACACCAACCATGCATGCACTATATGCGTGGAGTACAAGCATTACACTCATCATTTCCCCGAAATCCCTCGATACCAAGATGCATTAAGTGCACTTGTACAAGCTAATTCTAAGGCTCCATCAATATCATCCACACTGTCAGTTAATGATGGATCCAAAACAATCCTTTATGTGCAAGAGGAACCAGCATCATGCTCGTATCCCTCTCACCCAACCCCCTAGAACAAAAGAAGGCAAATAGAGTTGACATCTCCTTCCTTGCTATGCGGCTTATGCGATGAACCAAACCATTTTATTACCTAGTGTCCCGAATTATGGGCATTCAACTGATGGTATCTAGTTACCTGTGTTTCCCAAAGAAACATGCCTATGAGAAGACGTCATACTTGCTAGATTTGTGCAGGAAACCAACACGTGCAACACTGCACTCATCTTCCCCGATTTCACTCTATGTTAAATTTCATGTGTCGATTCATCTCTAAAAACTCTGATTTAGCTTGATCAAATAATAAATCATCAGATCACACGACACCAAAAGTGGATGAAGCATATAAGTTCATCTTATGTGTGTTTGAAGAAAAAATATCGTCGATAATTCAGCCAAGCCCCCATCAGCAAGTCTTCTCTCATCATCATCGGTCTAGATATGGAAAAAGGAAAAAAGATCTCAATTTTCCTGGTCAAGATCACCTCTCACATGTGCCCTATGCAATAGACCCAACCACCTGGTGAATCAATGTCAGGAATTGGGCAAGATAAGACACGTCTTTCACTTACTAGTACACATAGCACTTGTCTATCTCTCAAAGCAAGAGAGACTCACACGTTGTCATTGGCACATCTTCTCTCAATAAAATCACACGAGAAATTGTCAGTACCTTCCATGTTTTAGAGCAGCGAGAATAGCATTGAAAAAACCCACAGTAGGAAGCCACGTTATGCCAATACTAAACCCTAGAGGTGGCAAGCACCCCAGGATGCCCCATCTCATGATGATAACCATGCATCATCATCTCACACGATGAGCAATACCAACACCCACACTATTATTATGTTAGTACCAGTCCTGCGTGCAACATTTGCACTAATAACTCTCATAGTGTCAAGGCATGCCATATGTTACAAAAAATTCGACAAGTTAGGATTCAGCGTCAACCTCCTATTGAAAAAGAACTTTTTGCTCATCATACACCAATAAGGTCTCAAGAACTTCCTCTCACTCATTATCAACATGCCATTATGGAAATTCTTCCACCACCTAATGATGACGACACACAACACCAGATATTATTAATTTCCTCATCTTTAGGAACCATAATCGATGTTGTTTGACCATAATTTTTTGGTGTCGAGACCGCTAAACCTACGACACCAATGGTAACACCACCAACAGTGCATACCCATCCCATCTACACATTTTCAACTTCTCTTGGTTCTACGGCATCAACCATCGAATCATATTCTTGTTTGTTAACCAGCACTGCTAGGCCCAAACTCCCTCCTCACGGCCCCGCACAATATAATTAAACTTTAGATTATATTTTTCACTCAGATGAATATATTCTCGAAGCCATGAGAGAACAGGAATGTCCATGGGATGCCATGCACCATTGTTCATTTTTTCTACCTGAAAATTTGTTTGTGCCTACCGACATACCAACCCATGATATTTGCACCATAGAATATAAATACTTCCTACCATCAAGAAGAGTAGATTGGTTCAAAGATCCCATCCCAGCACCTAATGCATTTGAGGAAGGGAACATGTCAAATATTTCACTGACCATCAACTTTAATATTTTGATCAAACCTAGAAAAGTCGAAGATATCTCCCTACGGAAGCATGCTCTCCAGAAGAAGTAACTTCATACAAAACCTTGTTCCAAGATTACAAGGATATTTTTTCATGGGATTACTTTAAGATGCCAAGCATCGTCACAACATTGTGGAACACCATATTGACACCTGGCCTAACACACATCCCGTTAGAAATAAATAGTGTCAGATACATCCCTCTAAGGTAGAAGTAATAAAAAATGAAATCGATAAACTCCACAAAGTTGGGTTCATCTATCGACCTTCATAAAGAAATAGGGCACCATTCGCATTTGTACTAATTTCTTATATTTGAACAAAGCATGTCCCAAATACAATTACCCTATGCCATTTATCGACCAAGTCATCGATGCTTGCACCAATCATAAATCCCTATCCTTCATGGAAGGGTTCTCGAGGTATAAATAGATCCAGATTTTCCATACGGATCAGTATAAAACCGCCTTCACAACCCCTTGGGGTACATTTGCATACCAAGTTATGCCTTTCAGTCTTAAAAATGATTGCGCCACCTTCTAGCGGGCCATGAATTACATCTTCCATGACTTGGACCATCTTATCCTCGCCTATTTGGATGACCTTATCGTGTGATCCAGGAAGTGTGCTAACCATCTGGAGGATCCTCACTTGGTTTTTCAAAGATGTCGACAATATAACCTACACTTGAACCCTCTCAAGTGCATCTTTTGTGTCAACCTTTGAAGACTACTAGGATTCATTGTTTCCCAACAAGGTATTAGATTTGACCCTCTCAAAGTCCAATCTATTAAGGAAGTGCCACCTCCAAAAGCATTAAATAAGTTACAAAGCCTGCAAGTTAAGTCCAATATCTTACAATGCTTTTTCCTCGACTACGCTAGTTGTGTGCATGGATTTATGTGCCTCCTTCATCAAGATATTCCCTTCCAATGGGATGAACATGCTGAAAAAACATTTGAAGCTTTAAAATATGCATTATCTCAAGCTCCTTTGATTAGCTCGCCTGACCACAATAAATACTATACCCTATACCTATCAGCATCATATGTAGCCATTTCTAGGGTGTTAGTCCAGGAGAGACTTGATAATAAGGAGCACGTAATTTATTATGTCAACAAGAACCTATCTGGGTCTGCATTGAAGTATGAGCCAGAAGAAAAACTACCTTAGCCTTAGCAGATTCCGTATAGAAGCTTTAACATTATATCATCCTTCGGACCACCACCGTAGTAACAGCTATCAACCCCATGAGATATTTTCTCACTCACCATATGGTGAACCACAAATATGCTTAATGGATAATGATACTGCAAGAATTTGATCTGCAGTTTGTTTCCCCTAAAAGTCAAAAGGCACCTGTCCTCACCAAGTTCATCACGGATCTCCCAATAGAGACCCAAAGATCCCCCGTTAATGATTTTCTTCCCAATGAACATATGTTCTTAGTATCAATGTATGACCCCTGGTACAATGATATCCTCCTCTTTTTACGAACTCAAAAGTTCAAACCTCACCTTACTCATGATAATTGAAAGTGCATACGCCATCAATCCCCCTGTTACCTCATTTTGGGGGATGTCCTTTATTGATGAGGCATCGACACCATCCTTCATCACTGCCTCACTCATGAACACGCCGAACATGTATTAAATCATTGTCACAGTGGGGCATCCAACAATCACCTCTCAGCGATGGCCACCGCCCAAAAAATCCTTTGTGTCGGTTATTTTTGTCCCACTCTTTTTCACGACTGCATTCAAGCAGTCAAAATATGTGATCGGTGCCAATGATATGCTCATAAGCTATGAACCCCACCAGCTCCCCTTCATATGGTCATCGTTGCAGCCCCTTCTAAAAATGGGGCATAGACTTCATGACCTCTAACCCCCCATTATCTAGAAATCATAAGTACATTGTGGTTGTTGTCAACTACTTCACCAAATGGGCAGAGGCCATGCCCACATATAATACCACCGCAGAAACCACTACACGATTTTTCTTTAACCATGTCATAACACAGTTCAGTGTTCCTAAAGAGTTAGTATCTGACCATGGGAAACATTTCGAGAACGAAATATTTCAAGAGTTATCCCAACACCTTGGTTTCTCTTACCAGTTTTCTTCCCCGTACTACCCTCAATCCAACGGCCAGGTAGAAGTTGTCAACAAATTTCTCAAAACAATGTTGCAGCGTATGGTGAAAAATCACGAAAACAATTGGCACCACATGGTGGGCATACCACAGAGCAATAAACGAATCTATAGGGTTCATGCCCTTTCAATTAGTTTATCAAGTGGAAGTTGTGCTCCCCATTAAGTGTGATATCCCTACCTTGCACTCATCCATCGAACTTCTCACTGACACCCAACCTTTAAACCAAAGGTTGGTGCAGTTGGAGCTTTTCGATGAAAGTCAACAAGAATCTCTCCAACATAATGAAGCACACAAAAAGAGGGTCAAAGCCTCATTTCATCGCAATATCACCCCATGGACATTCACCGAAGGGGAGTTAGCTTCTCCGCTACGATGTTTCCCAAGAAGCTTTAGGGCCTAGAAATATTGAGACGTTATGGAAGGGTCCATACATTGTCAAATATTGCCTCCTCAAGGGGGAATACATCTTATCAGAGCCTGATGGGACTTTCCTCAAAAATCTTGTCAATGGACTCTACCTCAAAAAAAATCATCCATAAGCATGCTCAAATAGCCCTAGAATGTACATGTATGCACCATGACTTATTTTTATGATTATCACCTCATCATTGATCCACTCTAAATCCACTCTCTCATCATGTGTCACAGATGGATCATCCGCCAGCCTATCGTCATGGATTTGCTGATGGTGCCTCTCAATGGTCACAAAACCTCACTGCAATAGCCTAGGCCACATACTATCCTGACCGGACACCCTGTCTCACCAATGGACTATGTATTGGGTAAGCCACCAACAATCAAGATTAATATGACATTGTCATAGGCCTCTTGGTTGATGCCTCCCATCTAGGTATCCATCATTTTCATGTATTCTTGTGTTCCTAGCTTGTTGTATCACAGTTGAACAAAAGTTCGTGATCCATGCATTTTTCTGAAGTATCTTAGGCATGCACAAAGGTTAGCTCAAAGTTTTGATCATATCACGTTTACACATATACCAAGGGATCAAAATCATACAATTGATCGCAGAGATAATCAAGTCCTATATCATCATCAAGACACATAAAACCATAAGCATAATATCCATCACATAAATGCAAAAATACATCACACGTATAGAATTATATACTCAAACATATCATGGGAGCTTCCAAAATCATATCTCGTACATACATATCAAAAAATATATATGAGTATAATATATATATATATATATATAATATATATATATTATATATATATATATATATAGATATATATATATATATATAATATATATATATATATATATATAATATATATATATAATGTATCTATATATATATATATATATATATATATATATATATAATATATATATATATATATACACACACACAACAACAGTCATTGGCTCAAGGCCAGTTAAAATAAGACCTCAAAAAATAAGGGAGCATCCTCATACTGGGTGATTGTGATGGTACATAAATCAAAAAGTATCTAGGGTTGGGGCCTTGATCCCCCCTCCTAAGGTCCCACTACCTCATCTAGAGCTAGAATGGGATGCATCGTAGCCACTTCCATCACAAGGCACCAAAGAGTCATTCGTCGTTCCCTGTCATGCATCTTTGTCGTCTCCACCACAATCTCTCCCAGTCTAGCCCACCCCTCCTCAGGCACCACCCTCGTCATGGTGTCTGCTCAACCCTAGGCATCCTTATAATCCCTTAGTTGCACGTATAAATCTGATTATTGTGCCTTAGCCACCTCGCCGTGCTCCCGCAGTCTCATCATCTCCTCGAAAGCAGAGGAACTGGTCCCCTCTCCAAAGAGACCACCAATCTTGAGCCAGCGGTGCTGCATTGGCCTATCAAGTCCCTCTTGCTCCCTAACGTCCCTCTTATGTTATAGTACAGCAGGCATTCCAGCCACACCCATGCGTCGCAGATCATTACCTACTAGGTAGGTTAATGTTCATCCATGGGGACCCACATTTGCAAGAAAATATACATGGTATCAACATCATACAAAAATATGCATCTTAAATATACATATAAAAAAGCACAAAAATGAAGAAATGACAAATCACATACCTGTTGGCCCCTAAGGATCACCCGGAGGAAGCACCATATCTAGATCACCTGTAAAGTCCACACCATGATACGGGTACTCGAGAATCATCTGAGGGTTGGATTTGAACCGACCCCTCCACCTGAGAATTCTAATAATGCCCTGCAGTAGTGCCACCAACCCATGGCATCATTGGCTCCCTCCATCTCATCTGTGGGTCTCTATTAGGACCTAGTGGCACTACTATAAAATTTTGGAGCATCACAACCCGCTCATACATAATGTTACATAAAATGTTGGCATAGAAAAATATTTGCGCCCCACCCTTTGTACCCTTATCATCTGTGATACCATACCTCAATATACAAAACCAACCTAGTAAAAAAAATGGCTCACCTTCATTCTCTGCAGCATCATAATATGTGGCCCTGACCCCTGGTGAGGAGACACTGACCCTACAAGCCACACAATCATTGCAAGCACTTCTCAATCGGCTATATATTTGATCAAAGCAACGGAGATGCAACCCTCATCATAAGGGTTAGGCCCATAGTGGCCCTCTGCCTCCGCCCATCTGTGAATATCTACATTCCCATCAGGCAGGGAATGTGGCAAGACCTCCCCGAGAGGAACCAACCCAATCAAAAAATAGATATCTATCACAACAGTAATCGATAGATCAATTTGTTTGATGATGAAGATTCATCGATCCACGTCCCAACATCGAACCAAGAAATGCATGAATACATCTTGCAACCTCGAAATTAGGTTCTAAAGAAAATTCAACAACCCCCATCCTACTAATACCCTGCTAGGCACAGCATCCCCTGCGATAACTATGCGCTGAGGCTCCCAGTAACGATCGTGCCACTGCATGTCCATCCTACCATCAAGGATGTCAAAATTTAAAAAAATATCCTCATAGGCTGACAAAATCAAATTTTAATCAACCAAACATTTTTTCCCATAACAGACGTGTGATGTGCATGTCCCTTTTTCAAACAAACGTTCGTTGCACAAGTCTGCTAAGCGAAAAACCATGGCGACGATGGATTTGGGGTTGCACGTCTACTTTGTACGCATGCATGTCCTCGTTATAGGAATGTGGACTACACGACATTAGGAGGTCGAGCCACGATGTCACCAAATCAACGACGCCATAGATTTTGGCTCTTCAACTGCATGACCAGTGTGGTTATTGGCCCATTACCCATGGGGTCGTTGATTATATCCCTGAACTACACGCAACTGAAACTCAGTTGCTCGTGCGATTGAGTTTTTCAACCCTAAAAAAGGTCTTACATAGCACCCTTGTACGACCTACATAGCCTAGTCTACCAAATTGACAAAGGTAGGATTACGTGCTAGAACCTGTCTCTCCCTGCATGCTTCCTAAGGGTGCAGGTTGACTGCAATGGTAAGAAACAGCTCCTAGAACATCTCTAGTCTCCCAAAATAGTAATTCAAATGAGGAAGCATAGGGCCCCTTTCCCCTATATATCACCCTTTTTGACATCTTCTAGAGCTGAGTACAAGATCTCAAGACCTCCATTTTCAAAACCATTAGAGACACAAGGATCAGGACCACATCTTCTTCATCATGGTACCCTTCATTCCATTTTTACACAAAACTAATTTTTTGGGCTCGTTGCACACTTAAAGTACCACTTCAGGTAAGCCCTATCTTATTTTTCAATTCATATTATTTAGTTGATTTCATATTATTCATATTTTCAACAAGATGTTTTCACTTCGGGTATTGGGCATTAAAACTTTAGGTACATCAACAACTTCCTACCAATATCAACACCCAAGTGGCCAAGTGACAGAGTATGTATCATTCACCACTCAGCATGATAGGCTTCTTACAAAATATTTGCATATCCTGACATCATTTCTCTAAAATACAACATAGGGTCCATCATCTCGACCACGTCTACCATCTCGTCCTCTTGCACGTGGTAAGCGTCCATGTCGGTCATTAGAACATTCCCACTCATGGATCACCGCATGTTATAGATCCCCATACACTATTGTATCCATTATCATTTAATCAAACCCAAGAGCCATTTCACTTACATACCATGAATATTAGCCTCATTCTTCTCTTATTTACTTACTACTCACCATATCACCCTCCTGGGCCACCCCATTCAGTTGCAATGGATCAATACGAATGAACCTTTGTGTTCTACATTGAACCTGCCATTCCCCCATACAACACGAGCTCATTTATGTCACTTCATCTGCCTCATCAAACCCCACACAGAGACCAACAAATGGGACCCCCACCCTCAACAAATAACACCATACCTCCATCATTCTGAAGGTCGTCGTTTTTATGGGGCACCCGTCTCCGTGTTTGTACATCCAAACCACCTTTACATTCTTTTTGCAAGTGTACAAATGATTTTTAGGAAAAAGGTTCCCAGCCATATTTTCTTGTCTTATACCCGGCGACAGTTTATGTTCACCCTTGGTTTGAGCTCACACATTATCCACATTCATTACCCCCTTCACACCATTCAAAACATACTTTCACATACCCTGGAAGTCCTATCGACTCCAGGGGCATCCCTGATAGAAAAATTGTTTTGACTTCCACCACTTTCATTACAGCTCTGACCTTGCGGCATTTGATCATATCCATTAATATTTCCATCATTCATTATCATGCCTCGCTAACCCACCTTATTACAGTTTGCTTTCATCTGATATCTTGATTCCTCGAATCAGCATTTTTGGGTGGTTGATGCTTCTTTCATGTCGACTTCAACACCCATATTCCAAAATCGAGGTAGTACCTTGGATACTCCCCCCTTTAAGGTACACCCTTGGGTGGCACAATGGGAATCACTATTTCCCACCGATGTCATCAATCCCCCTGACATTCGACACAACCACAATTTTTCATGTCAAGGTGGTACCATACTTAATGAATGTTGCAGTTATTTCATTTAGTCTAAGACCCACATATCACTAACCATCTCATTCAACAGTGCTTACATCATGATGTGGGTTAGGTACTCAAAGTCAAATATCCATGCATAACTTAGCACCTCAATCAAGCATAGCTTCACCTTTCTTATGCATGGGGGGCACGAGATTCAGTCTATTTGTCAAATAAATTCCCTTGAGGGCGTCAATAGTTATCCTCATCATCCATCACCATGTTAACTACTACAGTATTGAGTGGACATAACCATTTCATGTCTAATTGTAATATTTCGTTACTAGTCATCATAATGAGCATGGGACTTGCGGTCCTCATATAAACACTTTTTAATTTTCACTTAGGTTTTCTTCATAGCATGCATATCTTTTTTCCTCAGTCAAGGGGTTTCTCTACTCATTTCCATGATAAATTATTCTGTCTCTCAAAGAATTTAATCAGACGCCTAGTCAAAACATAAAAATGTGATGTATTTCAGCTATACATTTTCTCCTAACCTCATACATCAGGGGGCAACTATTAACTCTAGAAAATCGTACACTATAAAAGATGCTAAAAGTCATCTGGAAGAACGTACATGCGAAGATTTTCCAGTTGAAGACATTATGAAAGGTCAAAAAAAAAAATTATCCTAGGGTTTCATAAATAAAATTTGGATTGTGCAGCATATTTTAAGGAAAAATATACGACCTTGTGGCTTTTTCTTTGAAATTCACATGGTCAAAGAAAATTGCGACTCATTAGATTCAGGACCACTTCCCACACATGGAAGATGATTCCCTAACATGTGCCAGTCAAGGACAGTCAAATTCAATCCACCCTAAATATATGCAACCCTTAATGGAATCATCTTGTCCTACTCTTAAGTCATTATCATACATGAACCAAGGGAAGGAATATGGATTCAAAAAATTCTATATAAACAAGCCATGGGAGAACCAAAACAAGAGACAATGTTATGTTGGCCAAATTGCTATCAGAGCAACACCGCATTTCATTGTTGAGGAAGAAGAAGTTAGAGCATTAGCATGTTGGCCATATTTCTTCAAATAAATCCATAATCCTAGTGAAAGAAGAAGAGTCCACCATTGATATAGTCTTCATAATTATTTTGAGAGAGAGGAGGGGCTTTCAAAGAGATTGAGGAAAGGAACCTCCTTGCTGAGATGTTTGAGCACCATAGCTCAAAGAATTCTCTTCAAGTGTTTAGTATTCATCTTCTATCACCAACAATCAATAAAGGGAGCCTTTTTCCATTATTTTGCTGACTTGTTTTCTTCATTAAGCATTATTCATGTATTTATATCTTTGTTTATTTTATGTTTGTATATGCATTGTTTTCACCCTTTGCAATGCTTTGTTTATCTAAGTGTGTTCACTAATAACACCAAATCTATCGGTATTCCTTTGCATGGAATAACCAACTGCTAAGGAGGTATCTTTTGGCACAACATTGCTACAAAAACATTAACTATATATGTAGAAATTTTAAAAAATAATATCTTAGTGTAAAATTCAAAATTTTCATTTGAAACTTGAGGTTCCCCATATTTATTTCTTGTTAATCTTCAACATTAATGATAAATATGAAATATAAATTAGAACACTTATTTCCAACTAAATACATAAGGTTACTGAAAAAAAATAAACACCAAATAATTGTACTTCACGGGAAATTTTTTTCCAACCCCTAGTGAATAAATCCCAACATATAACAAATTTGAAAATTACTTAATTACATGTTTGACCATAAATCTACCATAAATTTATACACATTTTTTAAATCACTCAACAAAATTAGCTAGTTGTTCATGATAAATTTGCATACCAAATAGCTCTAGAAATTTCTCATTCACCATGATATTATGCATTGAAAATCAATTATGTAGGTACACAACATTTGGACAACATATCATACTCCATTATATGCCGAAGAATTAAGTTAAAAGTACATGCCATAGTTTATCCAACATGGTACAATATAGTCCTTCAAGTTTACAACAAGATAGGATTATCCAATGCTCTTCAAATATTATCTAGGGCATACACCTCACACTAACATCATGATAATTATTAAACCCTAGCCACTATGTCCTCTTATTTAGGAATCACTTTCCATCAATGCTAATCATTCCACCAAATATCCACAACTAGTTAGTGTAAATAGTGAAAAGTCCTCATTCACACCTACACTTGCATCATTAAGTGTACAAGATAAAACAAGATAGTGTTCCACCATCTTCTCTGTAGAAATTAATAGAAATTTGCTACTAATGATGAAATCAAACTAAAATCAAGAGATTACAAATTTCCTCTACTATTTTGCGGAATGGAAATCACAAGAAACACATGCAATGACATGCAACCATTAAATCTATAAGAACACAATGATTTACTGGGGAACCCAATTGGGAAAAAACCCTCCATTGATTTCCATTAATTGAGATGAAAAGAGAAACAATTAGAATGTCTTGCTTCAACACTAAAGCACACCCTGTATTTCAATCTTGTTCTCCTGGTTCTTGACCTACTCTGCCCAACACTTAGCCAATTCAAGCCTTAGTATGCCTCCTATTTCCTTGTGTAATCCTAGAGGAATTAGACCCTTAAAATATGATAAATTCCATATTTCCTTGTGCAATATATTAAGGGAATTACCACCTACTCAGTGAAAAATCATTATACACTCAACAATATACAATTATAAATACAAATGTTCCTTTTCCATCCACTCAAATAAGCAATTCGAATTCCATGCATGATTTCGTTTATTTTTAGTTAATTGACTAGTTAAATGAGAGATCAGTGAGTTAACAACAGTCATAACTACTCAATTGACTCAACTAATGACTATATCTAAGTGAAATGATTTCAACTAATAATAAATCAATTAGACGTATAGATCTTAGAAATCAACTCATGCACATTTCTACTTCTAGCCTACAAACTAGAATTTACTGACTTAACTAGTAGACAAGGCCATGTCACTCTAGCGAACTGCAATCCAAGTCATCCTGCTATTGTGGAAAATTAAATTTTCTCCATTTGACAAAGGCATTAGTCAAATGAAACATTTTCTTTCTACAATTTCAACACTCCCTCTTAGAAACGAAAGAATTCTGCACAATCCCAATCCTACTCCTGTAGGAATGTACTATAACAAGGCTCCTTCTCAGTGTTATCATTTCTACTACAACAGCTGCAACTGAGAAGCATCCAAAATGCTGAATCAATATTGTCTCTGAGCTGCAACTGTCTCCTGAACATCTGACTTCTACTAGTCTCTACACTATCTACTAAGAAAATTGTATTGTTGTTATTTTGCATTGTTCCTCTTGCACTACTATCAATACTGCTCTAGGCTCCTCAAAATTTGATTGCAAATAGTCTACAATTGTTACTAAAGGTCTGACTGCATCAATTTACATTGATCCTTCAGCTACAGAATAATGTGGGTCCCAATAGCAAGGGTAAATATCCATGAGGAGTACATTTCAATTGCTACTGTTGTCCTATGGACCCTTCTCAAATATTTTCAACTATGGGATTAGGGCTCTACATCGCCCCACCTCACTCCTGAACGTATGGCTACAATTTCTCCCTCTGAACTAGAAGGTGTCATCTTGAGAGCTTTATCCTACTCTCGCTCAACCATCACATATCTACTCTGAGGAATATTTTCCTTACTCCTCAAGGTCGCACATGCATCTTCCTAAAATTTGTATTGCCTCTTGATATTGAGACCAATCTTCTTGATCTAACATGAAGAAAAATGCTTGAGTTAGTCATTCCCATTGTGGAAGACTACATCATACCCTTTGTCTTCAATCCTCAATTTGTTCATCAAACCAATTTTTCTGGCATCACTGCTATTTTCAAATAACTCAGTGAGGGTCTTCCACATAGCAAATGGAGTTTCCTTTCCATGTAACTATGAGACTACGTGGTCTCTCACACCCTCCAGGATTATCCTCCTAGCTCTTGCTATACCCTTCTTCCACTAGGATAATTGTTGTGCATATGATACTGTTGGTTTTGGAATGTCAGTTTTGGTGTACTCCAGAACTTCATTATCATTAATTATAACTTCCATCCTGTCCTTCCAAGCTATGAAATTTGGGGTTCCCTCCAGGGCATACTCCAATCTTAACCCGTTGAAAGGCATTTTCCTGCATGGAAGAAAACTACTTCATTGAATCTGCAAATCAAATCTCTGGAGGAGAAGATATATTGATTGGCTTCTAATGTGATTTCCTATTTTATACCATGTAGAAATTAATAGAAATTTTCTACTACTAATGAAATCGAACTTAAATCAAGAGATTAAAAATTTCCTCTACTATTTTGTGGAATGGAAATCAGTATTTAGAAATACATGCAATGATATGTAACCATTAAAACCACAAAAGCACAATGATTTACAAAGGAACCCAACTAGGAAAAACCCCTTCATTTCTTTGCATTAATTCAAATGAAAAGAGAAACAATTAGAATGTCTTGCTTCAACTCTGAAGCACACCCTGCAATGTAATCTTGTTCTCCTACTTCCTGACCTGCTCTGGCCAACACTTATCCAATTCAAGCCTCAATCTACCTCCTATTTCATTACATAATCCTAGGGGAATTAGCCCCTAAAAATAGGAGAAATTCCTTATTTCCTTGCACAATAGCTTGAGGAATTGATCACCTGCTTAGTGAAAAATCAATGTACACTCAAGAACATACAATTATGAATACAAATGTGCTTTTTCCATCCACTCAACTAGGAAATTTGAATTCCATGCATGACTGGGTGCATTTTTAGTTGATTGACTAGTTAACTGAGAAATCAATGAGTTAACAATAGTCATAACTACAACTGACATTCAATTGGCTCAACTAATGACTAGAGCTCAGTTAACTAAGTTCAACTAACAATAACTCAATGCTAGATATTAGAAATCAACTCATGTACAACTCTACTTCTAGTGTACAAACATGAATTTAATGACTTAAATAGTAGACAAGGCCATGTCACTCTAGCTAATTGCAATCCAAGTCATCCTAATGATGTGGAAAATCGATTTTTCTCCATTTGACTAAAGCACTAGTAAAATGAAGTATTTTCTTGCTAAATATTCAGCATTCTCCACATCTAACACTCCAAGTATTCCTAGGTTTTCCAATACACCAATGATTAAGCTTCAAGTCTCACAAGAACCACATGAAAAAGTGCTCACTTTTCTCCCCTATGATTTCTTTGAAACCCTAATTCTCCTTGTCTTCTTAGGGTAAACCTTGACCCTAACACCTTCCTTGCATTAACATCTAAACCCTAATGCACTAAACAAAAGTGCAATGTACAATGAATAATAGATACCCATGGAAGATATTAGTTTTCTCAAGAATAATGAATTCACACACTTCTAAAATAATATGATGTGAAAGCATGTATGATAATAAGAAATATCTCCTTTATTGATATAGAGTAGGCGATGAAAACTAACATTAATAAAGTGGACTAGGTTCACAAACAACTATTTGAAGTAACCAAACTAATTGCTAAAACTTTATGTGAAGTGCTCCAACTCTAAGGTGAAACAAATCAATTGTAAGGTAAATTCATCCATCAAGCAAGGATTCCAAGATGAGCACTTCACGAGACAAGGTCAAACATTTTTTTAAATAAAGATTTCCACAGTTGTGAGTCATACTATAGAAGTAGTTTCTAGAGAAAATTGTGCGATAAAGAGTTGAAATGTCCAATGACATAGGTTAAAAGGAGGAGAGACCTAACCAATTTATAAGAAGAGTGTTGAGAAAGAGACGTTAGGAAAAAATATTAAATTAGACCAAGAAAGACCAATTGAATAAATGAATGCACTATTATTTAAAAAGAAAAAGGAAAAAAAATAAAAAGATTATTATTATTATTATTATTATTATTATTATTATTATTATTATTAACTCACATTAGTTAATATTATTATTATTGGAATATTTAGAAAAGTATGGTTTATTATAAATAATAATATTGTTATTAATTGATATTAATGTTAATAATAAAATATCTTAATAATTATTAATAATTATTAATAATAATAAACCTTATAATATTATTAAAAACTATTACTATTATAAAGACCCTAAAATAATCAATGTAAAGAGTATCATAATATTGTTATAATAATCATAATAATAATAATAATAATAATAAGTATTATCAATAAGTATCGAAGATTAGTTCACTTGGTCGAGTCCCCATTATTAAAGTATTTTTTAACTAAGAGGTCACGAGTTTAATTCTCTCGACACTCTCGATTTCAGGCTATGTGGTTGAATCGGCAGGAAGTGATCCTTTGAGGCGAATTTGCATGGTACAAATATTAGGTGGATGTAGCTATCACTCATCTCCAATTACCATGAACAATATAGAATAATAGTAGAAGTAATAATATTGTTATAATAGCTCTGAGGGTTAGTTGAATTGATCAAGTCCCCGTAATCAACTGCACCTTTGTTATTGAGAGATCACGGGTTCAATTCTCTCGACATTGTTAGGATCAGGCTCTGTGGTTAATAAGACAAGAAGTGATCCCTTTGGATGGATCTACCTAGTACAAATATCCGTGGACGTAACAGTCACCAATCTGCAGGGTCTATGAACCACATAGAAGAGAAAAAATGTTATAATTATTATTATTATTTATTATTAAAATTATTATTATTATTATAGAAGAATTTGAAATAAATATTATGATTAATGTTTTAATGTGTTTTATATAATCTATAATAATTATTATATATTAATATTAATTAATTATAAATATTATGTAATTAAAAATTATTATGGTTTTAAATGAGGTTAATATTATTATTATTGAAATTTAGAAAAAAAATTGGTTAGAAAAAAGTATTAATAAATAATATTATTATTAAAACAAAATATCTTATATTATTATTACCAATACGGGTATAACATATAAGAATTATAATTATTCTCAAGACTCTATAATATTATAATATTGTTGTATTAATAGTTATTACTAATAATAGCTGATAGGGTGTTATCTTAAGACAGTATGCAGTGTAAAGGTCACTAGTTTAAAACTATGCGAGAAAAATCAAGTCAAGCTAAGGGTTGTTGTGGCCCACGCTGAGTGCAATACTCAGGTGATTTTGACGGTGTAGATTCCCCTAGGTCGTGACTACCCAAGTCATAGATTCAGTGTTGGCTCACATAACATAGCAAAGAAAGAAAAAAATTATTACAATAATATTGCTATAATGATAATAATTAGTGTTATTAGTAATATTGTTATAATAATAATAATTATTATATTATATTGTTATTAAAATATTAAATAATAGTATTAAAATTAATGTCTAATTATATTAAGTCCTAAGAATATAATATTATATATTAATATGGTTATTTTTATTATGAACAGTATAATATTGTTGTTTTTTTATTAAATATTATTATGGTTCTAAATGGAGAGATGTTATTATTCAATTAAAATTTATTAAATTTTTAATTAAATAAATTATTATTAAAGGTCAAAATTCAAAGGAGAGGAAAAAAAAAGTGAGAAGAGACGGAGGGAAAGGAATGGTTTAGGGGAAGAGTGAGATGAGAGAGAGAGTGGGTAGTGGATTGCCATGACCGACTAAGCTTACATCCATCTTTCTAGTTAAAATTGTTGGGGTTCCTTTTTATTATCATGGCTTCCTTGATGAGACATGTAGTGTGGAAAAGAACAAATGTAAGAATTCTAGCCTAGTCAAAGAAAATGAGATGCTTGGTACTGTGATAGTGTTCAGAAATAGTTGATTTCAGTGCCTGGTTATGGATATTATAAACCATGTACTCTTTGAAGTGAGCCTTAAAGGATATTACTTTTTGGCCTGTGTAGGATTTCCCACAAGAGCAAGGGATTTCATAGACTTCGGGGTCAAGTAGTGGGTCAAATTTGTCTTTAGTAGACCTAATAAGTTTTCCTAGGGTGGCTTAGGGTTTGAAGGAGGCTTGAATGTTCCTTTTCCAACTCTCTAACACTACCTTCTAAGCTATGAACTCCTCTAGGGCAACCACACCTCCATGAAAACTCCCCAACCCAAGCATTCTCTAGTCAAGAATAAAAGTTTCCACATCAACAAACAAGGGGCCCCATGCTACCTAAATATCAACACTTTCCTTCAATCCAAACACACTTCCATAAATGCTTCTAAATCCAAGCATCCTCAAATCAAGCATAATTTGAATCTATGAAAGTAACCAGGTGGCCCAGTTGTCGTTTTTTCTAGCACATGTCGCATAAGTGCTTCAGGTAATATAGAACCTTCCTAAAGACAGCCTTTGGGTTGATTGTAGATCAGTGCCTAGGACATATTAAAGGGAGGATTTCTTTTAAATATTATCAGTAGGGCTTTCTTTTGCACTCCAATTGTCACGTAGTTTGAAAGGATAATTCATGGGGCTTGGTTCAATGGTCCTTCATCAAAGTAAACTCAAGAAAATACATGGATCTAAATACACAGGGGGTAAATCGGGCTAATCTAAAAGAGAAATGTCTGGTTTTGGTGGTCAACACACAACAATAAGCATATTAATATTGGAGTTGTAGTAAAAGTGAAGAGGAGGAAAGAGATGAGGGAATTCGATGCATAGGGATGGAAACAAGGCAGAATCCTAAGCAACAATGTTACGACAGAAGTATGGAAGACTGAAGAGGTGGAATGGTAGAAACAGTGGAGCACTAATTAAGGTCCCAAACTATATGCATCATGGATACATTTATCACCAAACAACAATTAGTAAATATGTTCACATTACAGGTACTGCAGGATATCAAATAACACAAGTAAATCTGTAACTACGTAGGTACTTCTCACTACTTACAAGAAAACATACAACCATGAATAAGAGTGAAACCGGTAGCTTCATTACATTATTTCAGAGGGAGAAAGAACATACATGAAGTGATATACAAAGGAGAAAAGCATATTGCACATTTCTTTGATTGGAATCACTAAATAATGTCATTGTTGGCTTGATGGGGCCCGACCCAGGTTCAGAAATGTTTAGCCAAACAAATCCCGAACTACCGACCCTTTCGGCAATAGTTCACAGAGCGCGGACTGAGATCTCACCTAAGTAGTAAGGGAGGGTGCTGGAACCAGGTTTCTGCACCCTAGGGATGTCTTAATGAGGTTTGGAAGGTCCACGAATCAACCCCTCATGATGTGCTACTTCCGCACAGCCGTCTGTTCGTAGAAACTACCTTTGCACGGCTTGAAGGCCAAGCACGAATGCTCTTTACCCTTTCAGTGTTTAGTATTATTATAGATCTTGAATTAATTTAAGTATGCACAACACTTGCAGTTACCAGTTAACATAAACATATATGCGTGCAATCATAAACAGTAAACCGATGCATAAACAGAAACAGAGCAACAGACATGTGATATTCCAAAACTGACTTATCTCTATTATTGCTTTTTCCAGTTACAATTCACTTCTTACCCTGTGCACACAGCTGTAGGGGTCTGCACACACAGCTACATACTCTACTAGGCCTCTATGCACATCGCTGCAGAGCCTCTTCTACTACTACAACCCGTGACTCGAACTTACAGACTTCGATCCAATATTACGTTTAGAAACCCATACACATTTGAACTCTACATCCAAAGCTACCTTCTACACTTAGAGGCTCGCTCTATTTATACATTCCCATGGTCTGCGAACCATGGGTAGGCCGACACATTCTAGATTAATTTACAATATTTTAGGGCGGACTACCCTTAGACTTGACCTTTTACAATTCGCGCTCTACGCACGAAGCTTTTACCATACTAATATCCCAAAAATGTGGGCTTTAAGCCCCAAAATCGTTACACAGGGGATCTGCTACCCAACATGCCCACAACACAATCAACGTGACTCATCCCGAGTCACTCGTCGGTGCGGCGAGACATGCTGCCAAGGCTTCGCGGTCCACCATCCCTGTGACTGACGCACTACTCTTCGTTGCTCCATCCTTGTCACCTGGAATACTTCTTCAAGCTCCTGCTCCATTGCCCCTTCTAATGTGCATAATCGATGATGCTCATTTTGCTCTGCTCGGTTAACACAAAGTGGTTTCTCATAGGATTTTGGCTCTAGCTGAGCTGCCAAAGCCGTGAAATATTTGTGCAAGAGAAGCAAGCCTACAATCTCTGGTCCCGTATATTCAATGTCTACTGAGGCTTGTGTTGCATTTTTGCAAGAGAGATGTTGTTGTCCACGAGGTCCCAATCTTCAAGTTTTGTCAAGGGCACACGGCCCAGCGATGCACTTTTCAACAGAATTATGTCTTTTATCCCAAGATTCACCATCTCACCCTTATCTTTCATAGATCGCTTACCAGACCACAGGTTTCGCGGCCACATCCGGACCAGTCCTGCTATCAGTCTAGGAATTTGCGGTATATCTCTCACCACTGGTGTTGGGTTCGGTACGACGACCTCAGCTATCGGCATTACACTATCCCGAAGGTTCAGCGTCTCTTTTGGCTGCATTGCAACCACTAGGTGTATTCGCAAATCATCGAAGTTGGACAGGTCCATATCTATCAGATAGCTCAATAACTCAGGTCTCACAGTGCTAGGGGTTGTTCGGTAGACGACCAGCTATGATTTATAGGTCGGCCGATATTCAAATTCGAGCGTTCCCTCCTTTTCTGGTTCATTAATGCGATATTGATGGGAGATCGTTTCAAATACAGTTCTGACTTCCTGCCTTAAATGCTCGCCATCCGCTCCTCATTGTCTCAGATTGACCACCTTGTCATGAACAGTGACCTCAACGGTCACTTTTCCACCTTTCTGCGCATTAGTGCAGCCCTTTATACCAGTCGTGATTCCTGCGCTAAACGCACCTTACGCGGAACCCTATTTCCGCACAGCTTTCCTGCAGACTCGTTTATAGTCCCATGCCTTCTTTCACTACTTGGGGTGCTTAGACTATTATTCGGTCGATTAGTCATTCAGCCGGCCTACTCGTGTAGAGCTTCAGGCAACTGCCATTTACTTTTCCTGGGAAGGGCTCTCCATTAAGCTTTTCGAGCTGGACCACGCCTCCATCTGTGACCTCTTTGGCTACATATGGTCCCAACCAATGCATTCAGAGTTTTCCAAGGAATTTCTCGAACTTTCTATCATACAGTAATACTAAATTGTTTGCTTTGAACGTGTGCAACTTGATATGGTGATTGTGCCAAGCTTTCTCGCGTTGTTTCTGTACTTGCTGATGGAATCCTACCAAAAACGGTTCTTCCTCTAGTTCTTCTAGTTGCGCAAGCCTCTCTTCCAAGGCTTCACAGTCTGCCATGCCGGTCATCGCTACTATCCGTAAACTGGGTACTATGTATTCCATTGGCATGACGGCTTCCATGCCGTAGACTAACATGAACGGTGTCTACCCCGTCAATTTCTTGCATGTGGGTTTGTATGCCCATAGTATGGCAAGTATGTTTAAATCCCAATCGGTTCGTTGCACGTTACATACTTTGGTCAACCCAGTCTCCAAAATCTTGTTGAATGCTTCTATGGTCTTGTTTGTTTGCGGACGGTATAGCGTGCTTTGCTGATGATACACCTGGAATTCCTCAGTAAGTGCACTAATAGTTTCATTTAGGAAGTGTGTTCTGCGGTCACTAATTAAAATTTTCGGGCAGCCAAACCGTGTCAAGACATTGTTAAATAAAAATTTTGCAGCTATAGCGGTTGTGCAGTCCTTAATCGGTTGTGCTTCCACCCATCTAGTCAAATATTGTGTCGCAGTGATGATGCGCACCCATCTTCCCTTGAGGTGCGATAGGTCCCACAAAGTCTATCGCCCATTTTTCAAATGGCTGCAGCGTCATCTATGGATTGAGGGGCATCTCATCCCTGCGCGATGGTTTCCCAGTCCGTTGACATACGTCATAGGCTCGACAGTACGCTTTCGAGTCTTGATGTAGGGTTGGACACCATAGTCTGACGCGAAGAATCTTCTGTGTTTTCGCCCGTCCCGCATAATGTCCTCCTGCACCCCCCCCCCCCCCCCATGTGCTTCTACAAGGATCTATCCTCTTTCAAATTCCAGTACATATCTTCATAATATTTCGTCGTTTCCCATTTTGTAGAGGTGTCACGCGATAACAGTAAAATCCGCTGCGGTACCACCAATTCTTTTTTCTGTTGAACTAAATATCCCTGCGGTGCAATCCTTATCGTTAAGAAGTGGATTATATCCTCAAAATGGTCATCCACAATGCGCACTGCATAGAGTTGTGCATCAGGTAGTCCTTCCTCCAAATTTGTGGGCTCCTCATCGTTCTCAATTAGCAACAAGTGATTTGGGCCTGCGTTTAGGCGTCCTGGTTTTACGATGACCTCGAAATCATATTCTTGAAATAGTAACAACCATCTACAAATGCGCCCCCCCAATACAAGCTTGTTCACCAGGTATTTTAACACAGAATGATCAGTATACAACTTAAAGTGTCCCCCGAGTAGATAGTGGCGGTATTTCTGGAGCGTGTATACCATTGCCAACCCCTCACGCTCAGTAGTAGAGTAGTTCTTTTCGGCTTTGGACAATCGTCGACTTGCGAATCCGATCGGGTGATCAATGCCTTCCGCTCCTTCCTGCGTGAGTACAGTGCCCAGCACGATACACGACGCATCAACATGTACATGAAATTTGATGTCCCATTTTGGGAAAACCGAAATGGGCACGGATGCCATCTTTTCCTTGAGCATCTCCAGGCTTTTCTTGCAATCATCATTCCAACGATATGTAGCGTCCTTTTTCAACAACTGTTCCATTGGTGCCGTGATTTGTGCATAGCCCTTAATAAACTTTTGATAGTAGCCAGTGTGCCCCAACGTGGTGCGGAGTTGTTTAACACTTCGCGGCGATTGCAGATTGAGTATGACAGCAATCTTCGCAGATTGAGTATGACAGCAATCTTCGCAGGGTCCACCATCAGGCCTTGTTTGCAGACCACATGGCCGATCAAACATCCAAAGGGGACGAGGAAGGTGCACTTCTTAAGATTCAGTCCAATCTGGTGTCGTTAGCAAGTATCTAGCATCAACCGTAGGCTCGCTATATGTTTCTTGACTAGCCCAAATATAGTGCAATCATCAAAATAAACATCCAAAAACTTATGGATGAATTCCTTGAATGTGGCCACTACTATGCGCGAAAATATCGCGGGCGCATTCTTCAACCCAAAGGGCATAACAATGTACTAAAAATATCCCCATTCGGTTGTGAAGGTTGTCTTGCCTCTATCTTTTGGTGCGATCTTGATCTGATGGTACCCCGAGAACCCATCCGTGAATGAATACGCTTCCTTTCCACCCACATTCTCCAGGACTTCATCTGTAAATGGTGTCAGGAATGGATCATGAACACAGGCATCATTCGGTTTTCGAAGGTCCATGCAGATTCGAATTTCGCCCTTCTATTTTTTCTCTTGTGCTATCATAGGACTCACCCAATCAGACTCTTCCACTGGTTCAATAATTCCTGCTGCAAGCATTTTTTCCAATTCTTCGTGGACCTTTTCCTTATACTTCGGATTCAAACGGTAAGGACGCTGCTTAACTGGCTTCGCGTTTGGTTTCACAATCATCTTAATCATTCCTAGGTCATCGAGGATCCCATTTAACTTTGTTATTATGGTCGGGAATAAGTCTTGATATTCGAGAAGTAACTCGACGACCTTATCCACCATGGCATCATCCGAATAGTCCCCTAGCATTGCGTACTTCGGCCCCGCATTTGTACCAATATTCACCTGTTTCGTTCTCAGTGGCACAGTGATGTCGAGGTCCTCAATTGATGGTCCTCGAACTTCACAACTCCCTTCTGTTTTTGGAATATTAATATTTCGGGGGTCATCATCATCATCCTCCACTTGCATGTTATAACATTCTAGGGCATGGCTTAACTGATGTGACCATACTAGTTGAACCATTTCTCGTGGTTCCTACGGTATTTTGAAAATGGCGGCTTTCACGACTTGCAGTGCATCGTCAACAGTATCCAACCATTGGTCTTCAAATAAGAATGTTAACAAAAATCCCTCACGCAAGATATCCCATTCGCCCGTACCATGTCGGAGCTCTGTCTCAGTATACCGGTTTCCTGGGATGACATCCAGGGTATGATAAAATAAGTGTACCCATTCAGGTTGGGGCTCTTTGTCATAGGCTTTGTTCTATTTTGTGAGGTGCATGTGTGGGTCATCACGTCCATCATACTTCTCGGCTATTCGTAGATTCGTCTTTCCAAACCTTAGCTGCATCATCCTTCTGCAGTCACGCCAGTTTCCAAATTTTCCTTCATGTGTTACCCACCAACGCGCAGTACCCACTTTAATGCATCGAACCTCTGATGCTCTGGTACTGCACTCTCAAACTTGTCCAAGAATTCATCCACCACTGTCAATCCATCATAAGTTGGTAGATCTCGATCTTGGGCGGTTACGCAACGCAGTGATTTGGTCATCATATTAAAATTTAGCATCATCACTTCACTTAACCGATTGTGCCATCGTTCATCTTCTTCGTCTGAATCTGCAAGGTAGGATTCTGCGCGTTCCCATGAGACCCTTCCATCTACAGTCTGATTTAGCCAATCCTAGTTTCGCGCGGTTATTTTGTAGATACAATCCAGCTCCTCATCGCCTCCATCGTCGCGCACGAGTTCAATGTAGCATTCTCCTTCAGCGGGATCCAACGGAACTATCACACATAGGGACTTTTTCTCGAATATCATCTTCTGATATTTTAGGTTGATGACTCCATTCATATTCGTAGCCCAGTCTATTCCTAGCAATGCGGGGTACAGATTACTGTCATCTACAATCTCTATTACCTCGAAGTCTGTCTGTGTGCTCGCACCTTCGATATCCACTGTTACCCCTTGCAATCTCCCCATGGGCAAGACCTTTTGTTGGTTTGCCATCCATAATTGAATAGGAGACCAATGTAACATGGGCCTGCCCATGCATTCCTATTCTATTTTGGTAACATGTTCGCGTCCGATCCCAGGTCTAAGATTACCTGATCCATCTCATATTCGTCGATTTGGGCCGTCAATCTCATTTCCCTCCCGGTGCGCAGTGCATGCCTTCCTAATTTTCGGACTACGTGCGGTTCACATGTCTTGCACACCTAGCGATTAGCTCTTGTAGTCCCTTAACCGCCTTATTGTCGCGTAGCAGCTTCATGCATGTCTCTAAAAAGGTAGTAAGCATAGAAGGATCCATTCCTATTTCTAGTTGATCCTTACTACCTGAAGTAGAGACCTCTGCGAAGCTCTTCTTAGCTTCCATAAATGTTTCTCTTGCGCGCTCCAAGTCAAACCCAGGTTCCCTTGTAGGAGCCTTGCATACCCAGGTATCTTCTTCAAGTTGCTTCCCCTTATCTTCCCCTATGGTCGCGCCACTTCTTAGCACCATGTTTATGTTGGGGTTTTATTTGCGTAGTTTCGACCTCAGCATTTGGATATTTTGGGTTGGAGTAGTAGGCTATAGTACCCCTTTCTCACTCATTTGTGCAATCAGCGTCGAACAATCTATCATTTCATGATCAAACTATTCACAGTACAGGAAAGATATTCTCGTTGGGTTGGTACCATCGTGATTGTAGTGCCCTGGTCCTCCGCAATTGTAACAGATTAACAGTCTCTGCCCTCGTCCGGGTCCCATTCCTCCTTGTCCTCGACATCGCCCTTGAAATCCCTCCCCCCGCGTGATTGCTGCAGCTAGATCGAGGCCTCGAATTTCTGTCTGCAATCGATAAGCTGGGGTCCTATCCATCATTAGCTCATAGCTCCAACATTTCTGCTCATCGTGGCCTATCGATCTATAGAAATTACAAAATAGCTGTTGCGTAGTCTACGTATACTTCTGCAACAGCTGACAGTTGTCCATAGTGTTCTTTCCTCCCACCTAAAAAATCGCACACCAGAGCGTGGGTACTGCACTTGGGCCTGCATGTGCCTCTGGCCTCAACAACATCTATCCTCCTCCTACCAAATAATTTGCAAATACAGGGCAATTATTCTTATCGTGGCCCTAGCCTTTACATTTTATGCACCGCACTTCTTCGCGTGCTTCGGGCCGGGGTGCCCTATCCTTTTTCAAACTCTGCATCTCCAAGCATAGGTTTTGTAGTTGCGCATGGATTTGTTGGACTCCCAACCCCAGATCCTGTATCGGCATCTCATGCAACCTCATCGCCATTTCCAATGCTTCTGCCTAGGTTGAGAGCTTCTGTTGTGATAGTGTCGTCCTCAGATGTGGTGTCAAAGATGCCACAAACCACGTGTGGTGCTATGCATCTGTCAGTGTCATATTAGCCTCATGGATCGTACTTTTCAACCTCTGATCCAGATCCCAAGGGGTTTCGCCTTGAATCATTGCGATCTCCTTGAATCCGATGATCGACTGTGTTTTCGATTTCGACTGGCTAAATTCTCTATTCAATGCAGTCTGGATCTCCGCTATTTCGACATTCGGGTGATCATTCGAGTGCTTGATATACCATGTCAGCACGCAATACTTCAGTGCACTTACCAACATGGCCTTCTTGATGTTATCATCCGTAACCCCGTGTGCTTCCCATACTGCTCTTACTACGAACCAAAATTGATCTGTGTCTTCATTTTCTACTCCTCTGAATACAGGCAACTTGATCGTGATCGCCATGCTAAACTGTTGGTTTGGCGGAGGTGGTGTGGGCGAAGTCGGAGGTGAAGAAGGTCATGAGAGTGGTGGCATTAGTCAGGATGATAACTGCGGAATGTGCTGCCTGATCAAACTGACCACACTCCTCAGAGAGACCCAAGCGCGCTCTTCGTCACTTGCTCGTGGAGGTGAAATTAAAGGACTGTTTCCTAACCCTTTGATCCCTTTGTAGGCCTTTTCGCTTCGTCTCTTTCCACTCATTAAAGTATTCGCATCACCTTTTTTTCACATAACAGCATATTAATCTAGGTATTCAAAGACTTGATATATTTACCTCGCAGTCCCTTGAGAAAATGTCTCTCTGCTTCATTGTAGCTGATAGTTGTGCATATTGCAAATTCAGTAATAAACCCTCCTATGATCTGATCCAGCCAATGGTCTACAGCCCACGCAATCTTATCTTCAGATGCCTCTAGCCTGCGCACCAACTCTGGAGTCCATGCTATGGGTTGATCAAGCTTGCACCTTCCCTGGCTGTCTGCTAGCTTTGCAATCCAATCATACAACTCTGAAGAAAAAGACGCAAAGAAGATCTCATGGATTTCCATATATACGTAACGATCCAGCCACCTCTTTTCAGATATCTGCAGGGTTTTCTTTTCCTGTACCACGAACTCGTGAAGCTTTTGATCCAACCAATCTTTAATTTCCTTCTTCGTAGGGTTCTAGCATTCTGACATCAGACATCCCTTAGGCAGATCCCGGTCCCAGCAACAGAACCATTTGTTGGCTTGATGGGGCCTGACCCAGGTTCGGAAATGTTTTGCCAAACAAATCCAGAACTACCAGCCCTTTCAGTATCAATCCGTGGAGCGCAGACTGAGGTCTCACCTGAGGTAGTAGGGGAGGGTGTTGGAACCAGGTCTCTTCACCCTAGAGATGTCTTGATGAGGTTTGGAAGGTCCACGAATTGATCCCTCACGTTGCGCTACTTCTGCATAGCCGTCTGTTCAGAGAAACTACCTTTGTGCAGCTTGAAAGCCAAGCGTGAATTCTCTTTACCCTTTCAGTGTTTGGTATTATTATAGATCTTGAATTAATTTAAGTATGCACAACACTTACAGTTACCATTTAACATAAACAAATACGTGTGCAATCATAAACGGTAAACTGATGCATAAACAGAAACAGAGAAACAGACATGTGATATTCCAAAACCAACTTATCTCTATTATTGTTTTTTCGAGTTACATTCCACTTCTTACCCTGCACACATAGCTGCAGGGGTCCGAGCAGATAGTTGCGAACTCTACTAGGCCTCTACACACATAGTTGCAGAGCCTCTTCTACTACTACAACTTGTGACTCAGACTTACAGACTTCGATCCAATATTACTTTTAGAAACCCATACACATCTGAACTTTACATCCAAAGCTACCTTCTACACTTAGAGCCTCACTCTATTTATACATTCCCATGATCCGCGGACCATGGGTAGGCCAACACATTCTAGATTAATTTACAATATTTTATGGTGGACTACCCTTAGACTTGACCTTTTACAATTCACGCTCTGTGCATTTCGCGGAGATTTTACCATACCAATATCCCAAAAATGTGGGCTTTAAGCCCCAAAACTGTTACGCGGGGGATCCGCTGCCCAATAGTCATTAATCCTCAAAATGAGTCCAATTCATAAGTACATTACATTTAGCAATACATAGCTCAAGTCCCTCATGAACAGGAAAACAGAACCAAAAGTGGAATCAAATAATTTGGACCCCTCGGGTGTAGAATTCTGGAACCTATATTAAGTGTTTCTTCCCTCTTTTTATAAGGAGAGGGAGAGCTTTGAAAATTACTTACAAAATATCTCAGCCAGAGCTCTAGCTTCTGATCGACTAGCTATCTCGGCATGCCATAACTCGGCTACCCAAATGATTACAATAGATTTCATTCCTTTCTTGAAATACAAAAATTGCAGAATAAAATAAAAAGGAAAAGTTGAATGATGATAAGAGGAAAATATCCCTATGTCATTCCTGAGATTTCCCCTGATCAGGCCACGCTTTTGCCTTGGTGTGCCTCTCCTGTTGCTGGATTGGTTCCCGTTGCTTTCACCTTAACCACTTGAATTCCCACCTTTTACAGTTGGGATTGATCATCTGCGATGGCATTAGTGGTATCATGGAATCATAGTTGTTGACTCATCCATCACATAACTCCTTTTCTTTCACTATCAGAGTGTTATATTCCCAATAATATAGCCATACTATTATATCAGATTTTTTCCTTCATCAAGACTTTTACTCTAAAAGACAATACAAAACAGTGCTTAATTGTGGTCCCATACCCTATTATTTAGCCCCTTTTTTCTTTCTTCATCATATGACTGGGGGCGGTGACCAGGTGCTCAGCCTTGGCGCTAGAGCGTTTAGACTCCTATCGGGGGCTATCGTTCCTTTGTAAACTGTTCTCCACCCTTGGTTCTTTAACTCTTCATGAACGTATGCCAACCCTCATATTGGAGCCCCTCAATCAAAGGATTTCAATCAGAGGTTTTACTTTGATGCAACAACATGCCTCAACCTATGAACATTTATTTGTGATCTGACGTCATCCTTTTCCACGTGGAACCTCGTGAGTGGTAAAACGTTGCAACCTTTTTTGGCCTCTTATGACCCTTGAAAATGTCGAATTTTCCTGCCACATGTCCACCGTACTACCACATCATGATGAAGTCAGCCACCACATAGTTTATCAAAACCAATCATTATTCAACATGTGTCCCTTATTGAAACCAATCTTTGTTCACCACGTGTCCCTTATCGAAACCAAGCTTTGTTCACCACATGTCCCTTATCGAAACTAATCTTACATTGTCAGGCGTTCCGTTAGAGAAGAGAGAAAATGCATGAACCTACTCTAGTTTTTCGCTAAAATCCTTTGTTAATTCATCTTCAATCTTTCCCAGCACTTCAACACTAAAGGCACAATCCCAACGATTTAACACAATCAGTGTTCATCGATTGTAACTTTTTAAGGTTGAAATTTTGAAAATGTTGATCGTCAATATGTGATATGGCCTGGACCCGTCGACTACTGATCACCAATTTGACCTTGTAGCTTTCCTCTAATATGCGGGACCTCCAATTTGGGGAGCCTCTTATATTGTGATCATCGATATGCCCTTCTCCTTCCTTTCAAAGGTGACAAAACCCCCAACTTCAATAGGCCATATCTTGTGATCCAGAAGTCCATTTTCTGACTTCCACATACAGTTGGAAATATTGTTCATAGGAATTCTCAATGGAGAGGGTCCGATTTAGATTTAAGTGATTTTGTGGCTTGTAAGATGGCTACAAACACCTCTGCTCTTTTGCAGTTTGGACAGTTGAAAACACATTTTGCAGTGAGTGACAACATTGGCTCCAACTAGGGAGAGTGCCTTGCTGACAAGGTGTTGAGGACCTACAGACTAGTAGCTTTCACCATTGGGCGTGGAGTCAAAAATATAATGAACCTATACAACTAGAAAATCTCCATGGGACTTTATTTTCTGGGAGTTCTTTCCTCATAAAACTGAGATGAAGAAATATAAATTCTAACAAATGGCAATCAAATGCTCAGCTAGTGAGCTTATTTATGTACAAGTCCTACTTATGTATAGGGCATCAATTCACATAAGTGAGTTCAACCTTCCAATGGTACTAGGTCATCATTTGGGTGCTAGACCTAATGCCTCCATGCTGCTGAAATTTTAAAATTAAAACAAGCATGCCCCATGAAAAATATTCAAACAAAAAACTCAATGCATACTCCAGAAACAACCTTTTTTGCCAACTAAAGAATGTTGTCATGTAGTCAGCTATAGGGTCTATAGTGGCCAATCTAGGGTGCTAGATTAGACTAGATTTAATATCAACCAAGGTAGGTAAACTTAGAGGCACGTGTCTAAAGTCTATAGACATAAAAGGATCTCATCTACCTAACTAAGTGTCTATTGTGACAGGCTACAGCACTCCTTTACAGGAGATTGAAATATGTTTCCTCTCACACCTTAACACTCAGATCATCTAATTTATCTAAATGTTCTAAAGAAACAGCATGTTGCTAGACTGAGTTTTCAACCCTCTTACAAGGATATTATCCACAAAAGCTCTTTCCAGCTATCACACTAAGCATTCATGAAAATCAAAAGGTCTTTTAAGCACACTGAAATTTTAAATGCATGAAAACGGAGTCCACAGAGATACTTCGAAATCTAATGATCGATCAAATCTTTTACAAAATATTGTTCAATGATCTAGCAATCAAATTCTCAAGCTATCACCATGAATATTACTTGCAAGAACTTCTAATCAAATCGATAAACTCACAGGCAAGGAAATAACATTAAACGCTATTCACACTATTCAGATTTGAAAACGCTATGCAAATGAAAATAAAAGTATACCAATCTCCACGTAGGGCCCGTCCACGCTTCAATGGCACACTTATGAAACTTCAAGCGATGAGAATGTTAACGCATAAGCACTGTAAGGGTAAAACGATGACTGTAATTAAGTTCTAGAAATTGAATCACATGCAAGAGCAGTGTTCTGAAAACAATACACAAGAATAACAACCGTTCTGGACAATACAATACGCAGTCTTTTATCTACTTGTCTCCTATCCTATATTCACTAACTTTCCCTCTATAATCGAATGTACATACATTATGCAGATGTTTCTGCTTTTACAAAAAGAGTGATTTTTGTCTTTTCTAATCTTAACTGATTTCCAAAAGCAAAACGAAATCAGTTTGGGAAACTCTGGCTTTTTGTTGCCTTTGTGACCAAAAAGGTTGGATTTGACCAGCATTGACCATGTATCCAGGAGATTTAGATTCGCTGTTGAATAGATCTTTCACCATGTATGTACATTCTAGATCATGTTCCTATCCTTTGTTTTGATTTTCCTGCCATGCCACGTGTCACATCATAAACCATTTACAGGAAGTCATTACATCCTGTAATTTTTGTTGAAAATTCCTAATTTTTAACATAAAAATTCACAAATTAAATTTAATGTAAATTGACAACTATAATGCTTTGATTAATCAATTCAATGGACTATGAGGGGTTTATGGGAGAAAAAGATAGACAAATGATGGATTTCTAGAAGAAAAGGATGGCAATGAAATGGTACCAACAAGGCCATATAACTGATAAGAAATATTTGCAACTACCTCATATTATTGAGAATTTTGCAGACCAACATCCTCTTGGTTAAGGCAGCCACAAATACTATTTAGGTCTTCAACTCTACGTTTTTCAAAAAAAAATTGTTGTTGATATTTTGTTACCCATTTGTCAACAGGCCAACCCTCTTGCAAATATGCAATAGACTCTTCATTTTCTAAACTGTGAGATTCATAGACTGGAGAATCTACTGAGGATTCCTGGCAGGAATCTTTCTACAACAAGAAACCATAAACACTACTTGGTCCTTCAACTTTGGGCTCTTCTTGAAAAATTTGTTGTTGGAAGCCTTCTCCCCACTTGCTTGTAAGTATATTCCGTTGTCCATTTGTAACAGTCTCATCCTCCTCTAAATCATATGAATCATATATCGAATAACCTTCATCAACTTCATTACTCGCTTCTTGAACTTGTTCTCCATTTGAAGGATGTGAATCGTGAATTGGAGCCTCTTTTTTAACCTCCTGGTGGGCCTCCTCTTTTTGTGCAGCTTCCCATAACTGAGACTATTGTGGTTCTACATCTCTTGACTCCCCATCGAAGTCATGTGAACCATAAGAAAGAGAATCATACAATCCAACAGAATAAGACCTCGAAGGGTTTGTCTACAACTCGATGTTGTCTCCTTCTTCACTTTCTTGATCACTCGGCGATGCTTCTTGATGCAAGTAGATATATTCTTTGAATGGAGTCTCACAAACATCTTCAACAAGATCATTAACCTTAGAAATATTATCATCATTGAAATATACACAACAATCTTCAAACAAAGCATCCGGTGGATATGATCTTTTGCAAAAATGATTGAAAGTTATGTGAAAGCTCTTGAAGGAAGATATGTCGCCATGAGGTATTGTTCTATATCAAACTCTAGCATCCTCGTCTAAATAATACATGAAAATTTTCATTTGTACATCTTCAATAAAAATACCTTGTTGTTCCATGCATTCATGAAAGTCCTTGAGGTGTTGGTCCTATCATGAAATGAAGGGACGTGATTTGGATAACCAGCAATAGAAGAAAAGACTTGTGGGGCAGATTTGTTGGCCAAGAATGTAGGAATGGCCATTTTTGAAAATTCCTTTAGGTGAGTGATCTCAATTTTAGATGTAGGAGAAGTTTTTTGTTGTTCAACATCAAATCGGGTATGAGGTCACTTGAAAGCCAAGATTATCAAATAAATATATAGACAGTGGAGTCACCAAGATGTTTACCATAAGATTCAGATAGTTGAGTAGTCAGGGAGTTTATAATGAAATTCAGACAGTAGAGTTGCCAAGGTGAGATATCTTCAACCCACACTTCCCATGCTCACCTGACAGAGGGAATGTAAAAAATTGTCGCACTCGGAGAAAAATATTTTGTTTTGTTCCCTGGTAATAGCGCCAAAAATATGTTGCAACTTTTTCTAGCACCTATAGCACAAGTTCTTTAGGTGATATAGAAGCTTCCTTTAGATAGCCTTTGGGTTGATTTTAAACCATTTCCTAGGACATCTTAAAGAGAGGAGTGCTTTTAAATATTATCAGTAGGGCTTTCTATTGCACTCCAATTGTCACATAGTTTGAAAGGATAATTCAAGGGGCTTGGTTCAATGGTCCTTCATCAAGGTAAACTCAAGAAAACACATGGATCTAAATACACATGGAGTAAATCGAGATAATCTCAAAAAGAAATGTTTGGTTCTAGTGGTTGACACACAACAATAATTTGTTTAATACTTGAGTTGTAGTAAAAGTGAAGAGGATGGAATTCAATGCATAGGGTTGGAAACAAGACTGAATCTTAAGCAACAATGTTCTGGCATAATTATGGAAAACTGAAGAGGTGGAATGGCAGAAATAGTAGAGTGCTAATTAAGGTCCCAAACTATATGCATCATGGATACATTTATCACCAAACATCGACTAGTAAATTTGTGCACATTACAGGTACTGCAAGCTATCAAAAACACAAGTAAATTTGTAACTACACAGGTACTTCTGACTACTTAGCAACAAACATACAACCATGAATAAGAGTGAAATTGGCAACTTCATTACACTATTTCAGAGGGAGAAAGAACATACATGGAGTGATATACAAAGGAGAAAAACATAGTGCACATTTCTCTGATTGAAATCACCGAAGAGTTTCATTAATCATCAAAATGAGTCCAATTCACCAGTCCATTACATTTAGTAATACATAGCTCAAGTCCCTCATGAACAGGAAAATAGAACCAAAAGAGGAATAACAGAATTTGGACCCCTCTGGTGCAGAATTCTAGAACCTCTAGTCAGTGTTTCTTCCCTCTTTTTATAAGGAGAGGGAGAGATTTGAAAATAAGTTACAAATTATCTCAGCCATAGCTCCAGCTATCTGATCAACTAGTTATCTCAGCATGAAATAGCTCAGTTTCCCAAATGATAAAAATAAATTTGATTCCTTTCTTGAAATACAAAAACTACAGAATAAAAGAAAAAGGAAAAATTTAATGATGAAAGAGGAAAATATCCCTATGCCATTCCTAATATTGCCCCTGATCGGGACACGTCTTTGCCTTAGTGTGCCTCTCCTATTGCTCGGTTGGTTCCTGTCACTTTCACCATAACCTCTTGAATTCCCACCTTTTAGAGCTAGGATCGATTAGTTGTGATGACACTAGTGGTATCATGGAATCACAACTCCCGACTCATCCATCACATAACTCCCTTCCTTTCATATCGAAGGGCTATATTCCAAGTAATATAGGCATATTGTTATATTGTAATTTTTGCTTCGTTGAGACTTTTACTATAAAAGACAATACAAAAGAGTGACTGACTGTGGTCCCAGGCCCCTTTTATTTAGTCTCTTTCTTCTTTCTTCACCATATGACAAGGGGCGGTGACCAGGTGCTCAGCCTTAAGACAGTAAAGTGTTTAGACTAGTGTCGGGGGTTATCGTTCCTTTGTAAATTGTTCTCCGCCCCTGGTTCTTTAACTCTTCGCAACCGCATGTCAGCCCTCATATCAGAGCCCCTAATTGAAGGATTTCAATTGGAGGTTTTAATTTGATGCAAAAGCATGCCTCAACCTACAAATTCTGATTTTCGATCTGATGTCATCCTTTGCCACATGACACCTCATGAGTGGTGACATGTGTCACACTTTTTTGGCCTCTTATGACCCCTGAAAATGCCAAATTTGTCTACCATGTGTCCACCATACTTCCACGTCATGATGGTGTTAGTCGCACATAGATTATTAGAACCAATCATTGTTCAACATGTGTCCCTTATCGGAACCAATCTCTGTTCACCCTGTGTCCTTTATCAAAACCAATATTTGTTCACCACGTGTCCCTCGTCAGAACCAATCTTACATTGCCACCCATCTCATTAGAGGAGAGAGAAAAGGCTTGAACCTGCTCTAGTTTTTCTCTAAACTCCTTTGTTAATTCATCTTTTGTCTTTCTTAGTGCTTCAACACTAAAGGCACAATCCCGACCATTTAACAATATCAGCATTCGTCGATCGCAATTTTGTTAGGTTGACATTTTAAAAACGTCAATCACCAATATGCGATATGGTCTGGACCCAGCAAATGTCGGTCGTCGATTTGACCTTGTGCATTTCCTCTGATATGTGGCACCTCCTATGTGCGGGACCTCCAATTCGCAGGACCTTCGATATTGCGATCGTCGATATGCCCTTCTCCTTCCTTTCAAAGGTGACAAAACCCCCGACTTCAAAAGGCCATATCTTCTAATCAAGAAGTCCATTTTTGGACTTCCACATACCGTTGGAAATATTGTTCAAAGAACTTCCCAATGGAGAGGATTATATTTAGCTTTGAGTGCTTCCATGGCTTTGAATATGGCTAAAAACGCATCTGCTCTTTTTCACTTTGGACATTTGAAAACATATTTTGCAGTGAGTGACAATAGGCCCCATGCTACATAGGGCTCAATTCCAATATCCTAAATTCCCCATCACTCCTCCTCCAAATAAAGCAAGCCCTCCCTCCATGTGCACCTTACAAATAATGTCCCTATGCCACATAGGTTCCAACCTCCTAAATAATTGTGCCACATAATCATCTAGTCAAGGTATAGTAATCCATGATTAATGTATCTCCAATGTGTATGTCCACTAAGATACAACCAAGGGTAGGCATCACACCATGCACTCCACATCACATGAAGCAATCTAGAGCATGGTGTAAATGTATTTGAAGTAACCTCAAAATCTAGTTCTCCCTCTTTATGAAGAAAGTGTTTTCACCAACCCTAGTGTTATCCCTTAGCATTTGAGTTAAACCTACCATCTACAATTCTAAATATATCATAGCCTTGGAATCATTAACCCCTAAAAATGAATTGTCACCCAAACATCATTCTTATCCATGAAGGAAGCACACCAAACTTCCTCAACACCATTGGAAGTAAGCATCTAAAGCAATATGGTTTTCATATCTCCTTGCAGGTATACCTGTTATCATTGAATATCTAGGTACTCATGCATGCTCCTATGAGTCATATCATGTCCAACTAATCCATCTTGGCTTCCAACAAACTGAAGTAGAGGGTAAGGATATATCCTTTGTTAATTCCTCCATACTCACACCTATAATTGTATCTTCTTTTAATTTTAATTCATATTCTAGAACAAAAACCTCCTCACTCCTTTCAATCACTAAAGGAGACACTTGTGCTCTAGCGAACCACATATCCTCATCAAAATTCACATATTGGATCACCACAATGTTCCATTGTATAGAATGTAGATTATATGAGCTTTATTAGTTTCATTGTATCCAACATAATAAGGTAATAACTTAGCATCATGAACCTCCCCTCTATTAGGGGATTAATAATAATCTAAATGAACATAAAATTTGACAATCAACAACCTATGAAACTATAGCATATTTCATATCAATTTTATGGGCCAAAATATTCAGACATCACATCATGAGTTGTTCAAGATTAGCCATAAATATGATCACGTCTCCAAGACAAAGATATGCACAAATTTCAACCTTCCTAAAATACCGAGTCTATAGTATAACTAACAATCCACACAAGGAAAAAAAATTAATAAAAATGGGTATTGTGTCTATACACTTAAAACCTCCAAGAAATAAAGCAAAGTCCTCAACAAGGTCAACTCCCTCCTTCCATGAAAATCCTCTAGTAAGAGAAGGAATCTCATCAAAATCAATTATTGCCTAAAAGTCTATCTCTACTTATCTAACTTTGATCCAAATTTAACTCCCCTCTATCTTATCCAATTATGATACACATTTGAATTCTAAATTCTCTTTTATTTTCCATCTCTAATGAATTCCCTTTAGTATGATGACTTTCCTTATGACTTTCTTTAGGACTTGCTCCCTCTTTTTTATGGAATCCAACATCACTATCTCGTCACTCTTCAACATTCCCATCTGCTGCAAGCTTAAATTTATTTCTGATTCCACAATAGGTTTTAAACCTATCTCTATGGAATCATACAATACCTGCTCTACATATGCCTCCTCAAAATTATATGGATCACCCAACCTCCTATTGGAAAGTACAGTTTCCATCTGATTAGCAAGTAACATATAAAGGACACCGACTTGCAAAACTCTTCCTAAATTATATGAACTTGTAAGACTATGATCATTGATAGTGCATTGATGTCCTTCAAATGGAAATATACACTAAAATTTATCATATAATAAACTAACATAATATTTTTCTTCAAACAAGGAACAAAAATCATTCATCTCAAGAACATCATGGAATGGAATTCAAAACGAAATGGGGCTCAATATTTTTATAGGATAAGTAGCACCATCACCCAACACAATATTTCCACCCTCTTACTCCTAAAACATGTTGAAGAGTTCCTTATCATAATTCATGTTTGAACACCACACTATATGCATACAATCCAACACTTGGCATGGTAATGGAAGATAAACAATCAACCATGAAGAAGGTGGTTTCAATTTGGGGTGCTAAATTGTCCACTCCTACCACAATTCCTACACTCCCTACAACATGTTTCTATTGTGTGTCCTTCCCTTTCTTCTCCTCTAAGAATTAGCCAACATAATTTCCCTTCTAATGACACCTAAAAAATTTAACATTATTTAAATCCTTCTTACCCTTGATTGAATCATCCTTCTTACCCTTCTTGTGTCCTTTCTTGTTTATGTCCCTCATCCTCTTGATAAGGGTTACGTATTCTACTTCATTTTTCTTTAATAAAAAATATTCTAACCTTATATATCCCTACACAAAATCATCCCAAAGCATATCAAAGGTAGGTAAATTTTCATGAGCATGAACACCTTGGATTAATGATTTCTAAAATGAAGTAAATCCATGAGGTAGGCACCAACTCCACATCCTCCACATTTTTAAGTATAGAAACACATTTATATTTTAGCTTTAAATTCCTAGCTAGGTAACTAACCATTGTATCTATCACTCATGTGAATTACTAATAACTTGTTTTACAATATCATTTTTCTAAATACACTCACTCTAGTATAATCCAACCAAAGCATTAAATATTTATTTAACTATCTTCTTTTTAATGTGTGTGATTAAATGAGCCCTCACCAAATCAAGAATTATTCTCTTTTCCTTGGACTCCTTAAGATGCACAACCAACTATCTCAAATACTTTGGTGTAGCAATCTTATTTGCAGCATGCTCCTAAAGATCAATCTTTTCCAATCAAATTTGAAACCAAGGTGTAAAATTGGAAAAAACAAATCACATTTTTAACATTGGGAGTAGTCATCCCTGCAAATTTAAATCACTTGCAAAGAAAAATCAACAACAAATAAATTAGAGTTCCCTTTTGGGGATTGAGAAGTTATTCGAAAGTGCATCATGATTTCACACCCAACAACCTATAATATGTCAACCATCTCTCCTAGGGATGAAAGAATTGAAACACCCAACTCCCCCTTCACCTAGAGAGTTATTTCAGTCATATAAGCTCTAACACCATGTGGAAATTTCACGAAATTGCCTCTTAGTGCAGAGTAAAATATTCTACCTAAATCTTGAGGTTCCCTATATCTATTTCTCATGAAATTTCAACTGTAGTATTGAATATGAAATACAAATTAAAACAATATATATTTCACATATATCCAACTTCACTTCATTTCATCAATGCCAATCTCTTCTCCTTGTTGCTATGACTTTGAATTCTTCATTGTATATCTTTATTTGTTCTTCATCTTCACCCTCCAAAGGGTCTAGGTGAGTGTCAGAACCTTCCAAGTCAGCGTGAGTTTCCACCTCTTTGTCTTGGCCCAAGATTCATTCATGTCCTTCATGATGGTTCTTCCTTTTGCTCCTTCTTCGCAAGTGCACTCGTGTAGCCTCTCCTTGATGACTTCCCTTAAGCATCACCCTATCATGTTGAGATAATAACACCTGCAAATGAATTCCACTCATGACAAGCCAACAAAAATATGGAAATCATCCATTCTACCTATGCCTACTCATGGAAAGTGATGATTGTGATAGGGAAATTTGCAAAGGCTTTAGAGCAAGAAGCTCATAATTGTGTAGTTCAGGACTATAAGGACCCCTAGATTATCACACTATCCTCTATAAATATGCAATGTGTAATTAGGGAAGGCTTATAAAATTTCTTTGCAGTGGGGAAGTCCAAGAGACAAGGTGATGAGCTTGTTGACAGAGAATGCACAGTGCGCAGTGCTCAAAGAAGAGGAGGTAGGGATTTCACATTTGAGCTTCACATGGACTGAGGAATGGCCTGATTGTCCACTAGAACTATGCAATGCATATTGGGAGGCAAGGAAGGACACAGTACTACGTAGTGAGGGGTTTCAGTCAGCAGGGGAGATAGTACTAGCCACTGTAACTACGCAATGTGTAATGATTGAGGGGAAAACTCCAAGGATTGCACAGATGTGGGCTATAGTGACCTATAGGGGGGCCAATTTTCCACTAGAATTACATAATGCATAGTTGATGCAAGGCACGAAAAATTATTTTGCAATTGAGAAAGTTAGGGAGACAAGGGAGGCAAGTTTGGGCATTTTCACTACATAATGCACATTCATTAAGGAGGAAGATCAGAAGACTATGAAGTTGGGCACTGCAAGCATCCAAAAGAGGCTCCATTGTCCATTGTCCATTGTGATTTTGTAGTGCACAGTGCAAGGCAATTTTGATCAACGTTGTGCATAAGGAAAGTGTAAATGGCATATTTGAGTGGCTAGGCACTAGGATTACAGAGTGCGTAGTTGAGGAATATTATCCTCTGGGACTGCACAATGAGTAGTGTGTAGTTCCAGTAAGCAGAAGATGCTTCACTATGTCTTAGGACTATGTAATGCATGGTTGGAGGAGGAAAAAATTTGAACCTTTGATGAGGCAAGTCTTGAGGATAATGAGAACTCAGAAAATGACTAAGTGTGGGATCAATGACATAAGAAGGTAAGAGTGAAATCATATCACTTGACTTGAACATTATCACACACTCATAAATGGTCAGCCACATGACAATTAGATACACGGTATCCAAAATTAGCCAACACACAGTGAAACAATAGTAAAATGACACTTCTCTCCAAGTGCGACACTTGAAATGTAACTTTGCAACACTTAGGATACAATTTATGACACAAGTTTCAACTGCAACCAAAAAATGTTCTAAGTTGTGGGAGACTTTCTAGTGCATATTATTATGATATATAAGATCAGATAATGCAAGAAATTGCACTAGAGCTGCCTCTAGCAATGCACTAAAGTGTGACACATGCAGGAGTGAAAACAATAAAAAGAGACACTTGTGATAGGAAGAATAAGTGAAAATGATACTTGTTGTTGACACTTAATCCTTGTGATTGGGTGAATATATCTAAATAGATAAATAAGTAATATGAACAGTCATCGGGAGATGAACTGAACAGTCTCTCCCTCATGTATATAATGAAGACCTACCCGATGGAATAATACACACGAATCATTTTTGTCTTATGGAGTTACTGCCTGGCCTGACATGGTATCAAAGCCAGCTCCTTTTTTTAGCCTTTATGCCCTTTGTAACTCCCCATTCTGCTCCTCTGCTCTCTATTCAAAAGAGTTGTCCATTCAAAGTGTTGTCTCTCCATTCAAAACCGTTGTCCATTCATAATTCGTTGTATATTGAACGTTGCATAGTGACCTGAACGTTGCTGCCATGTTCCTCTGCTACGGAAGCGTTCCTTTGCATCTTGTTTTTCCATACGCGCTCACTCCCTATGCATTGTTTTTCCATACGTTGCTCGCTCCATATCTCTGTTGATATCTTCAGGATTTTATGTCCGACTACAGTCCTCTGCTCTTCTCATCGCGTCTTTAAACTACCACGAACACCAGGACGAGGCTTGTTTGGGTCAGAAGCAAACGTGGCATGTTTGTTAATTATTTTACTTAAGCAAACGTGGCATGTTTGTTAATTATTTTACTTTCCTCATAGGGAATTTTTGGGTGCTTTGCCTCATGGTGAATTTCCATTGTTTTGATATCAGGGGCAGTCATTTTACAATGAGGGCATTCATACTTTGCATAGCCACCTTTCTCAACATCGAGACGATCAATTAAACCCGCCTTTCCTCCCCCTTTGCTTGTAGTTGATACATCAACTTTTGCTTGCTATTTCCTTGGCTGTGTGCTTCTTCCACCGCCCAAAAAAAAAAATATGCCCACACAATAAACCTTGGCTTGATGTTCCATATTATCACTGATTCAAATAAACGCGTTCCTTGTGAGTTCACGAGATTTGAACTATTTTCAAGTGCTCCTCGTTGTTCTTTTTCTTCTCTGCATCAGCGTATGGTATATTTTTCAGAACTGCATATGATATTGATATCAGATTTCATTTTGGCATATATATAGATATATATATATATGTGTGTGTGTGTGTGTGTGTGTGTGTGTGTGTGTGTGTGTGTGTGTGTGTGTGTGTGTGTGTGTGTGTGTGTGTGTGTGTGTGTGTGTGTGTGTGACGATTGGCATATAGGGGGGCCGACATCAAAGGAGATGAATCCGACATGAATCTTGAGTGATAGGTGGAGATGAGTGCTACTTCTAGTGTGGATATGTCATGTATTGTATTGAAGTTTTACAGTATATACGTTGAGATTATATTGGTGAAGACCAAATTCAGGTAGCTTTGTTGCCTTTTCATGTAAAACAATTCAAGAACATTGCAGAAAAATGATGAGGAAGAGATTTGAAATTTTTTTGAGAATGCATAGCTGATCTATGTTTTATATTTTCATTAAAGACAAAGATAGTACATGGAGAGAATGCCCTTTTGAAATGTATAAGAACAAAAAAAAAAATTACCACGAGAAGTACAACTTTATTGTATATTGGCAGAAATTTTTTTCTATCAGAAGAAGTTTTTTTTTTAACAGAATGCATTCAATCATATCCATGGTGGGAATTGTTCTCACTGGCAAGGAGAACTATCTTGAATGGTCCCGGATGATAAAACACACCCTCATTTTCAATGAGTTGTGGAAAGGAGTGTGTGTCGGAGACGGAGACAATGAACCAGTACAGCCTACCTCAGACAAAGAGCTCGTCATTTGGGAAAACAAGAATAGCAAAGCTTATGCATTAATCGCAGCATCTATAAATGAAGAGGTGAGTCGCCATATTTCTTCATATTCAAATGCCTTTGAAGCCTTACAAAAGCTTAAAGAACTCTATGACTCACATTCTGCACTTGAACTTGTTCAACTCATGATTAAACTCTTCACTCTTGAACTGCAAAATAATGATCCTCTTGCTCTCGCATCTGAAGTAAATTCTATAATGCATGATATTAAATCCACTAAGGTTGAATTGGATATTCCTCTTATCGCTTTTCTCAAGGCACTTTATCCTACTTACTCCAATTATCTTGAGTCATTGCAAGCAAATGGAAATTTCAAAGATATCACCTTTGACTCTCTTGTGAAAAAGTTTGCTGAAAGAGAGAGCTTTTGGAAAGAAGATAGCCCCTGAATCTTCTGAAGAGGCTGTGTGCCTTGCTCACAAAGAAAAGCATCCTACTCAAGATTCTTCAAGAGGAAGAGGTGGTCGAAGAGGAAGAGGAAGATATTTCAGAGGCAAGGGGGGACAACATTCTCAAGGAGAAAAGGCATATTTGCACTGCATTCGCTACAAAATAAATGGATCACATGATGCTTGAACATGCAAGCTACCATGACAAAATTGAGCAGAAAATAAACCAACAGAAAGGTAAAACTAATGATACAGACAAAGGTAAAGCACCTGAATCCGTTCACAATGTTGTGGCACAATGTAATATTGGAGTAAATGAAGATTTATTTAATGCTTCACTTGCTTCTTGGAAAAATGATTGGTTGCTTGATTCACGAGCAACCTGCCACATGACTCATAGAAAAGATTTTTTTGAAGATTTCACTGACAATGATGATGGAGCAGTATACTTTCAGAACAATCAAAAATCAAGCCATCAGGACTTGGGACAATCAGGCTTAAACTGCCTGGTCTTCCAGACTTTCTTCTGCAGCATATTCTATATCTCCCACAACTCAAGAGAAATGTGCTATCCTTGGTCCACATCCGCCAGCAAGGTCACTCCATTCATATGTTTGATGGCAAGCTTGAGGTAAGAAAAGCATCTAACCACTCACGTGTCATGAGGGGAATAGAAGAAGAAAGGCTTCTCAAGCTGCAAGGAACCTCTGCTCGTGCACAACATTTCTCATACAATTATCATCGTGAAGAAGGTACACTTCCATCAAGTTTATTATGCCATGCTAGATTTGTACATTTGAACTATGACAGTCTTCGCTTGTTGAAGAAAAATGGTGTTGCTGGTTTGCCTACAATTCCTAGGAAACTTAAGCAATGTGATGCTTGCATTCTAGGAAAGCATAGCAAACAGTCCTTTCATGACTCACATTCAAGAGCACATAGGAAGCTTGAACTTATTCATTCAGATTTATGTGGTCCAATGCTTGTTCTTTCTGCAAATGGAAATAAATATATCATGACATTTATTGATGACTACACCAGAATGTGTTGGGTTTATATATTGAAGACAAATCTGATGCTTTCCTAACATTCAAGAATTTTCATAAATGGATTGAAAATGATGCACAATCTCATATTGGGTCTATTCTCGCACTGATAATGGAAAAGAATACACATCAAATGAATTTGAAAACTATCTTCGCCAACATGGGATCAAACATCAAACAACTGTGCCTTATAATCCCCAACAGAATGGTGTCGCTGAAAGAATGAATAGGACAATCTTAAATATGGTACGATCCATGCTCTTCTTCAAAAATGTAAAGATAATGTTTTGGGTTGATGCTGTTCTATGTGCTGCATATATAAAGAATAGATGTCCATCTAATGCTATAAGAAACAAGACTCCATATGAAATGAGGTATGGACATGTTCCTTCAGTAAAGCATCTCAGGGTCTTTGGTTCCACCTATTATGCCTTGATACCAAAGGTACATAGAAACAAACTTGGTGCTAGAAGTCATCAGTGTATCTTTCTAGGGTATTCAAACACCTCTAAATCATACCCTCTCTATGATGAAGTAAATAATAAGTTTTTTGTATCTAGAGATGTAATTTTCCTTGAATCATCCAAAACTGACAATGTCGTTGAGCAGCAACTTGATCGCTTGGATAGATTCGCAAAATCAAAATCATTTCAAGAATTTGATAATCATATTCCACATCTTGAAGGGGGGATTCCTATACTAGATCAACATGCGGAATCTTCTTCTCAAGAACACTCTCCCCTGCATGAAACTCCAACAACGAATGATGCTTTAAGTGATGTAATTGATAGAATTGGGAGACTCAATCTTGATTCAGTCCCAACTCAATCAACAGAGCAGCCTGTACCATCTGAGAAAGGTCCCCCAAAGTGGCTGACAAAGACACTTGAAAGTGTTCATCCTGATGAGGTTGGAAAGACAGGAACTAGAAATTCAAACCGGAAAAATGAAGGTGATGTGGATGACTCTAATTCACCTGTTGATATGGATGTTTCTTATGATTGTGAATTGAAATTGTCTACATATTTTGAACCAACTTCCTTCAAAGAAGTTGCTTCTCATGATGAATGGAAAGAAGCAATGCAAAAGGAGTATGATTCCCTCATAAAGAACGGCACTTGGAAGCTAGTTGATCCTCCATTAGGAACCAGCAAACCAATTGGCTGCAAGTGGGTCTACCAGAACAAGTATAAAGCTGATGGCTCACTTGACAAGCACAAAGCTAGGCTTGTAGCAAAAGGTTTTGCATAGAAGGAAGGGGTCAATTATGAGGAGACTTTTGCCCCCACAGCAAAATGGGCTACCATCTAGACACTCTTTTCCCTAGCAGCTCAGAACAGTTGGAAAGTCCATCAAATGGATGTAAAAACTTCTTTCTTGAATGGAGATCTAAAAGAGAATGTTTTTATGTCCCAGCTTGAAGGATTTGTGTGAGAGGACATGAACATAAAGTATGCAAACTGGTGAAGTCCTTGTATGGCCTCAAACAAGCACCACGAGCCTAGTATGAAAAACTAACTGAGCATCTTCTAAAACTCAATTTCAAACATTATGATCTTGATGATGAAACTTTATTTGTCAAGAAAGTTGGCAAAGCAGTTGTATATCTTGTGGTATATGTAGATGATCTTTTGATGACAGGGAACAATTAAAGCTACATTGCATCCATAAAGAAGGAAATGGGGAAAAGTTTTGAAATGACTGATTTGGGCTAGTTCATTACTATCTTAGCATTGAAGTAACCCAACATCCGAAGTCCATATTTCTTTCGCAAAAGAAATACATTGGAGATCTGTTGAACAGGTTTGGCATGACCGAGTGCAATCCTCTTACTACTCCAATGGAACAAAATTTAAAGCTCACATCTATAGAAGGAAAAGAATTCGAGGATGCAACAAAGTATAGACAGCTTGTAGGAAGTCTCAACTACCTAACTACTACCAGACTAGACATTTCGTTTGTTGTTGGAATCCTCTCCAGGTTTATGCAAAAGCCTTGTGAGGGACATTGGTCTGCTGCAAAAAGAGTTCTAAGGTACTTGAAGGGAACTCAAGACTTTGGAATCAAGTATACATTGGTGGACGACTTCAGTTTGATTGGATACTCTGATTCAGACTTCGATGGAGACAAAGAAATTGGGGTATCTACGTCAGGATATCTATGAATCTTGGATCAGGAGCTGTCTCTTGGAAATCACGCAAACAATCAGTTCCAGCAGATTCCACAACAGAAGCAGAATATGTGGCAACAGCTGAAGCAACAAAAGAAATTGTGTGGCTTAGGAAAATTCTTGAAGATTTGCAGGTAAAACAAGTACAATCAACTCCACTCATGATTGACAATACCTCTGAAATAAATTTGGCCAAGAGCCCAAAGTTCCATGATCGAACGAAGCACATCAATACTAAATATCATCTGATTCGACATCATGTTGAGGCCAAAACAATCCATCTCTGTCATTGTTCCACAAATGAG
>APFE030416854.1:4368-44011 GCA_000404065.3 Pinus taeda
CGGGTTTGGAAATGGTGGTATGGGTAGTTGAGTGGGAGTGTATATTTGAGATGGATGCGGATGGGGTTGTGGTTGGGCAGGTGGTGGAGGAAAATGAGCGGGAGGAGAGTTGTATTGGGGCCTCCACCTCTGATGAGGTGCATTCCACTGAGGTTGTGGTTGAGCATAGGGGTGAAATGGATGAGCAGCTGGTTGGGCATAATATGGAGATGTGAATGACCAAGGAGGAGGTGTGGACCAGGAAGGATGAGCAGGGGGACCCCAATAAGGCATGGAAGTGGCTTGATAGGGATCATAATAGGTCTCGGATGTCCCTTGCAGTTCTTGTTGGTAAGGTCTGGGTCCATGTGGCCTCCTTTGGTTCATATAATAGAGTGATTCAGTAGCTCCTTTGGCTATCTGATATGCAACTTTAAGTCCAGGCAAGGAATGGCACTGATTCATAGGATGGTATTCTTCACCAATGAAACACACATCCAAGGAGTGCATTGGACATTCGTTCCTAGGATGCTTTCTAGTGCACCTAAGACAAAAGATGTCCAAAACCCTCTTGGCTTCCTCTTGCTTCCTTTGGATCTTCAAGGTATCCAGTTGCATGGCAAGAAATTGCCTCAACTCAGTCTTGAAATCTTCCATCTTATTTGAAAATTCATTTTTGGATAAGGTAATGCTCCCAACATTTCTGTTTGCAGCCATTTTCTCCAGTGGAATTTTGTCTTCTTCTTCTCCCCTAGAGGTTCTTTAAATATGCCTTGATGTCCGCCCAGGGGTTCTTCTTAATCACAGCCATCGAAGAAGAGAGAAGGTTGGTTGTGTGAAGCAGTGGGGGGTGTTGTGCAAGTATTTTCTGACTTATCTCTACTCCTACTAGGCATGAAAGGAAACCTTTTTGGTTGATTTTTGTATTTTTCTTCTTGTACCTAAAAAACTAAAATAGATTGAACTGCAACTATCTTGTTGAAATGAAAATGCGGAATTGAAATGAAAGTAGGAAAGGACTAATCTATTTTGCTCAAATGAAATTGCAGGAATGAAATGCTAAGCTACGCTTGTAGAATTGAAATGTTAATCTACGCTTGCAGAATTGAAATGTTAATCTACGCTTGCAGAATCGAAATTGCGGAATTGAAATGCTAATCTATGAAAGTAGGAAATGTCTACTCTACTTTTGCGGAAATGAAATTGCAGAATGGAAATGAAAAAAACTACTTAGCATAAGGTTGCAGTAGAAAATAGAAAAAAAGCAACAATCACCAATAATCTGACGCTTCCCCGGCAACGGCACCAAAAAGAGTGGTGGGCCCCAGTATTGCAGCAATAATGTTGCAACTCCTCAGACTCCCTTCTTTAATTTTATCAACCCGATTGTTCATAATAAAATTGGAAGCGACGGTGCTGTATGCACAAGTGCTAGCTCTTGCCGCAGCTGTCACTTAGTTAGCTGGCACAAGTCCGCTAGGAGCCTAAGCCAACTTCTATGAGCTCTTAGAAGAAGATTTTTAACTGATGGATGAAAGTTAACTCAAAGGAAGCTAATCTACTTGCGGAAAGAAACTAAAAGCCAAAAAGAATCGCAAACTCTAGCAAACCCTAATTCTACCAGCCAGTCCTACTGATGCAAGAAGGAAGATGCAAGCTAATCAATGAGATGCCATTGACTTCTAAGAGGATGAAGTGCATGTATCTAACCTATGTCTACAGCAGAATCTGAAAGAACCATCTCTTTGTATTTTTGAATAAGTTGTCAGAATTATCATGCATGCAATTTTAACTGTTTTTTACTGTGCAGAGGTGGATTGGCGAGGGGAAATGCTTGGAAGAGGTCGGGAAGGTTAAAAAAGGTCCTAAGGGGGTCCTAACACCCTTCCAGATAGTTTCACAGAGTTTCGCTATCAAGAAACCTCATTCGTGAGCTTCTACAGGAAGTCTGCAGGGGTTCTACAGGATGTTCTGGAATTTCTACAGGATGTTCTGCGATTTTCTACAAGATGTTCAGAAAAGTGGATTTTGGAGGATTGATGGAGGAAAAATGGTGGGAAAGTGGAAATGGAGGTTGGATAATGATGTTAAGGGGTTCAGGACCTGGCGCATGAGGCTAAGGAGTGATTGGATTTGGTTCAAGGATGGAGGAAACGATGATGCACAAGGATGTAGAAATTAGGACAAGGTGGGAAAAGTATGGCAAATGAAGGGTAGGAATCATGGATTAAGGGTTGGAGCAGATTATCTGATGGAGGAAAGGTAGAAAGAGAGGTAATATAGGTGATCTGCACACAATTTTCTAAAACTGACCAAACAAAGACTATGCAAACCCAAGATCTAGCTATCTTGACCTAATTTGACCTAAATAACAGCAAGGAAAATGAACAGTAGTTTATTTGCAACGAAATAATGTGAAATGCTATGCAAACTAAGAAATCAAGACTCTAAACATGTAACCAACTTCTGCAAATAAAAATTGAACACTAATGATTGCACGGTGAAGCAAAGACTGTGTTTTTGTTGGCAGCAAGGTGACCTTGATCCCAGCTCCTGATCCCACTAAGGGAGAGGTGAAATCAGAGGTGCTTGATGGCATTTTTCTGAAGCTCTTCCCTATTAATAACCTATCAACTCAATCTGAACATAAAAATTATTTTTAATCATCAAAAGCAATCTAAATAACAAAGCAAGATTTAAATCTAAATACCAAATTTTATTCTAAGAATGCAACAAAAACACATAAAGGTAAACAAAGGAGGTACTGGGCACTTGAGATGGGCCCAACCCCAAGAGCTATAGCCTCCTAAGAGAGATTAGAGCTGGTGCAAAGCTGGTTTCATCTTTATTGATCAAAAGAATAGTTACATTCCAAAAACTATCCACAAAGAAAACTTGAGAATGTGCTGAAATGCAGAGCTAAACTACTACCTAAAGAAAGACTAAAATCGAACTACAAACTAGCTATCTTGTGCCTACAAAGTGAGTAACTATTGGATAACCAAAATGAGGCCCTAAGCCTTCTTATTTATACAAATTGAGGACCCCAACAGTCCTCCTAAACTTTAGGGACTTGGTTGCCAAAACTTGTAGTTAACAGCAGTCCTATTTGACTTGCTTGGTTGCTCTTGTGATAATTGATTTGGTGGCCCTTGAACTCTAAGCTGATGGTGTAGAATTCGAGGTAAGGGCCCATAAATGAAGGGGACACCTTCCTAAAAATACTCTCCACGAATTTCGCTGCCAAGTGCTCGTTTAAACCTTTGAGTTTGTCTCCAAATTGACCAAGAAGACTACATAAAGCACACATTAGACTTGTTGGCATAATGACTAACCCAATTCACTCTATTAGCATAAATATAATCAAAAACATGCAATAAACTAATGAGAATGGTGGATTAAGTTGAATTAGGAAGTTGAATGAGCCCTAATAATTATCCATTTTTGGGGCTCATCAGTAACCCTACAGGTGGTAACACCAGAACCTCTTTAGATATGGCTAGTAATACAACCTTACTTCCCCAAATCTTTGGTAAACTCAAATATCAACATGTCTTTCTATAGTGCTAAAGAAGGTGTCTTCCCTAAATGGTTGTTAAACTCAAATATCAACATGTCTTTCTGTAGTGCTAAAGAAGGTATCCATAATTTGAAAACGGATTGCTTTTTCCCCTCAAATTCGATTATTTGTATGAGAAAGTATGTGCATGATCCAGGCAGTAGGATTTACATTATTATATTTACTAAAGAGTAAGTGAATTCTAAAAATGGGTTTTATACCCAAGTAATAAAATTAGTATAGAAAATTGGTATAGTTTAAAATCTACAAGTGGATGCAACAATGTGCAATATATCAATAATGAAAAATAAGAGGAAAGTACGTGCTTGAAGACACGGACTAGGAAAAATTGGGCTCTTGACATTGAGAGGTCAATAGAGAAACATTGTGTCCAGGTTGGAAATGATGAACTTGAGGACATTGTGAACTTACGAAGCTACTGTAATAAAAAATGTAAATTTGTTAAATTAGATTGTAATTTTCCAACAAAATTGTGAATTGTGGAAAACTTGTTGGAATAAATTTCTTCCAATGCTGTATCAACTACATGCAATAATAATTTGATAATTTCTTAAGAATAGGTTGGTTGGATATTAAAGGATCTTAATCTTCTCAGAAGCCCTAGCTACAAGGTTGATTTTGGTAGTTCATCTCAAGCATAGGTTTGTGGCACAAAGTTATAATAAAGAAAGTGTACCTACCCTCCTCCAATAATGCAATGAATTGAACGTATTATGAAGGTGGAAAATAATGCCTCTCATGTTTGGTGAGTACTAACCAAATCATTCCTTATACTTTTCTTATTATTCAATCGCATTTTAGTTAACAAAAAAGGAATGGAAATTCTATTAGAATCACAAGTGACATTTGGATTGGTTTAGAATTTGATTTACATATGGATAAAATTATAAAATTTTCATGGATGATTCAAGCATTCTATATAATATACCTTCTTATTGGCTTAAATGAAACATTGACGACAAAACCCTCATTTGTGCATCTTCCTTCCTCAATAAACAATTCTATGTATCTCTCAATCATATACTCTAGGATACAAGATTCCCTTGGTTACTCCTCTTAGAAACAAGTTGTTCATTAAAATAGCAAGAGTAATTGGATGGCCCATATAACCATCTCCATTTTCACTTGATACGACCTAGTATAAAACTTTTAGAAGATGTAAACAACCTAGAATGGTGAGCATATCCATTGACATGAAAGCACATAGTGAACTTTGGATATAGTATAGAGTTTTAATTTCGATAATAAAAAGGATTGGTGACAATGGTATGGAAATTTGATCTCGTTTTAAAGGGTTGATAATTATTGTTAGTCATGACCATGAAAGCTAAAAGTTGAAAAAAAAAATCCTAAATACCATCTAATTACCACTTGAAATTTTATGCTTAGAATAGTTAGATGATAGGCATTGATTCTAGGGCTACCTAGAAAGTATAAAGTTGGTAGAATTGGTCTCAATAATAGTTTCTCTATACAAGGTAGAAGGAAAAGAGGGTTTAAAGCACATTTATTGGAATAATTAATTATTCCAAACAATATATGGTCCCTATCCATGACCTCGTGGGTCCTATCCATGAGACGACATGGCATCGCCCACGTGGAGGCCATGTAGGTACCTTCCAAGAATGGAATTATATTGGTTAATGTGGTTGTGCCATCTGGGCCACATGTGGATGCCGCATGAATACCGCATGGGTTCCATGTGGTAGCCCATTACATATGACACATAATATGATTAGGAAAAGTTCAAGTAGGAATAACTTTCAATTCGGGAACCATTTTTTCAAGTAGATAATGTTTTCCAACATTATTTCCATCATTTTCTAGTCCTTTTTAGGCCATAATTACAACTCTTTGTTTCATTATGAGACTTGTGATGCTTTTCTTTTTAGGATCCTCTTAAGCATCCTCCTTTTTCTGGAGTTTCTTTTTTGCTATTTGCCAACACTTTGCCTCTTTTTTCTTTTCTTTTTTCCTTCGGGTCACTTTTTTTCCATCACTTTTGTTTCTTCGTCATAACCATTTTTGGTGGAGAATTGTGTGCTTCAGATCGCTTTTTATTTTACTGTTCATTTCTAGTATTATTTACAGTTTATGCATTTTATTTTTCAGTGGCATTGGAATCATAAAACATGCTCAATTAACTCATCCATTGGCATATTATGCACGCACTCACACCCTAAGAGAGTGTGATCTTGGCTACATGCCCCAAGCTAAGACTCCAAACACTCCACATTAGCAATAACTTAACTCTGTCATAGATTAAGGACACTTGTGAAATAAGGCAAAAGAATCTAGTATTTAGGTTTAGGATTTGTGGGATAGGATTCCAAAAACCCCCTTTCATCACTTACACCAAGACATAGACAATTGTGCTTATAAGGAGCTTGAAATCCTTCACAATCCCATGTTCAAAACTGGTGCACACTAGAAACACGATTCAGAAGGGGCGAGGCTTAGGTCTCAGTGTGTGTAACTCTCCATGAGGTAACCCAACTCGTTATTTGAGGGCTCCACATTGTTGACTAAATACCAAGAATACCATGATTTGACCACCCCTGTGGGACGAAGGTAACCTTAGTGTCTAGTCTTAGGAAAAGACCCTATAGGCATGGTTGTTGGAAGCAACCATTTCTCTACCCCACCTTTGTGTAGTCAGCCCTACTTGTGGACATCAGACCCCATCAAATAAGAAGTCTTTTGGAAAGCCATCTAAAACAATGCAACTAGGACTTGATTCAGGATTTAGACAACCTTTAGGCTAGATGTGTTTTTTTACAGGAGTTGTTTGCTGGGATCAGAGTAACATATCATTATAATTAGTTTACACTTCACATCACTACAATAGGTGTTTTCTTGTTGTTTCTTACGTTCTTTATTTATCCTCTCCCCATAGTATTTCAAGTTTTATTTTGTCCTAACGCCATTTCACCGCCTAAATGCTTGTCATGGAGACTTCGTGGCCTTCACCACTAGTTTCCTTTAGGAGATTCTCTCACCCCTACTCGACAAATAAGGGTTCCTCGATCCCGTCCTCCACCTAGTCCACGTACAGACTCTAGTTCCTCTAACTCCTCGAGTTCCACCTTTGATTACACATATTTCCAACCCTAAATCAATACCATGTCAGGTGTTGATGTAGGTAGCGGAAACCTAGGTGGTGACACTAATTCTAACTAGGGTAACCCTACATGTGGTAACACTAGTCCTAAATAGGGTAACACTAGTACTAACTAGGGTAAACCTATAGGTGGTAACACCAAAACCTCTTTAGATGTGGCCACTAATCCAACCTTACTTTCCTAAATGGCTGGTAAACTCAAATATCAACATGTCTTTCTATAGTGCTAAAGAAGGTATCCCATAATTTGAAAATGCATTGTTTTTGCCCCTCAAATTCAATTATTTGTATGAGAAAGTATGTGCATGATCTAGGCACTAGGCTTTACATTATTGTATTTACTAAAGAGTAAGTGAATTCTAAAAACGGGTTTTATATCCAAGTAATAAAATTAGTATTGAAAATTGGTATATTTTAAAATCTAGAAGTGGATGCAACAATGTGCAATATATCAATAATGACAAATAAGAGGAAAGTACATGTTTGAAGACATGGACGAGGAAAAACAAGGCCCTTGACATTGAGAGTTCAATAGAGAAACATTGTGTCTAGGTTGCAAATGATTAGCTTGAGGACATTGTGAACTTACAAAGCTACTGTAATAGAAAATGTAAACTTGTTAAATTAGATTGTAATTTTCCAACAAAATTGAGAATTGTGGAAAACTTGTTGGAGGAAATTTCTTCCAAGGCTGTATCAACTACATGCAATAATAATTTGAGAATTTCATAAGAAGAGGTTGGTTGGATATTAAAGCATCTTAATATTCTTAGAAGGCCTAGCTACAAGGTTGATTTTGGCAGTTCATCTCAAATATAGGTTTGTGGCACAAAGTTATAATAAAGAAAGTGTACCTACCCTCCTCCAATCATGCAATGAATACAATGTATTATGAAGGTCGAAACTAATGGCTCTCATGTCTGGGGAGTACCAACAAAATAATTTCTTATACCTTTGTTATTATTTGATCACATTTTAGTCAACAAACAGGAAACGGAAATTCTATTAGAATTACAAGTGACATTTGGATTTGTTTAGAATTTGATTTACATATGGATAAAAATATAAAATTTTCATGGATGATGCAAGCATTCTATATAATAGACCTTCTTATTGGCTTAAATGAAACATTAACAACAAAACCCTCATTTGTGGATCTTCCTTCCTCAACAAAAAATTCTATGCATCTCTCAAACATATACTCTAGCACACAAGATTCCCTCGGTTACCCCTCTTAGAAACAAGTTGTTCATTAAAACTAGAGTAATTGGATGGCCCATATAACCATCTCCATTTTCACTTCATATGAGCTAGTATAAAACGGTTAGAAGATGTAGACAAACTAGAATGGTGAGCATATCCATTGACATGAAAACACATAGTGAACTTTGGATATAGTATATAGTTTTAATTTGGATAATGAAACGGATTAGCGCCAATGGTATGGAAATTTTACCTCCTTTATGATTGTTAGTCATGATTATGATAGCTAAAAGTTGAAAAAAAAAAAAACTAAATACCATTTGATTACCACATGAAATTTTATGGTTAGAATAGTTAGATGACAAACATTGATTCTAGGGCTAGCTAGAAAATATAAAGTTGCTAGAATTGGTCTCAACAATAGTTTCTCTTTGCAAGGTAGAAGGAAAAGAGGATTTAAAGCACGTTGATTGGAATAATTAATTATTCCAAACAATCTATGGTCCCTATCCATGAGATGACATGGCATCACCCACATGGGAGGCCATGTAGGTACCTTCCAAGAATGGAATCATGTTGGTTAATGTGGTTGTACCATTCGGGCCACATGTGGATGCCACATGAATACCACATGGGCACCATGTGGCAATCCATGACAAGTGACGCGTAATATAATTAGGCAAATTTCAAGTAGGAATAAATTTCAATTCGGGAATCAGATTGAGATAAAATCTCCACGAGATGAACATAATTGTGGCATCAGATTTTATATTTTATGTTGTGACCTCATCTTCATAATAGACATTAGGTTTAAGGTCAATTCAACAAGTAACCCTTTCCACAACCCAATCTAGTAATGGGTGGGAGAAGTTGTTAGTACTTGTGTGGGAGAAGTTGTTATAATTACGAATGTAAACAAAAGGCAAATCCTGAAGTGAGCTTGGACAACATGATGGATTGTCTAATAAGAAAAGCACATGCACAAAGGCCATCCTTTTGGATATTTTTGGTTGGATCTTGGAGGCACATATATCCTTCTCCAGTGCAAGGAGTGAGAGGATGACCATGTATTGAAAGATGCATTGAATTTTAGTCTTGTCTAGATTTATGGACTTGATCCATTTTCCCTTTGGATTTGAAGTTATATATAAAGAGGTTTATAAAAATTGTGTGTTCCTTCTCAGAAAATAACACCATTTAATACAACAATTTGTGTTCTCAAAGACCATCACAAAGAAAAAGAGAGCAGAAATCCCTTTACTCATAAAACCCCTCTAGTCTCCAACAATTTCACGTGAATACAATTGTCATAGAAAATTAGTCCAATATTAGTTTTAGGGGAAAGACCCATTTCAATCTCTTCGATTATATCTCTAATTCCACCAAAGTTACCATGGATTCTTTTGAATATGATGGATTAGCTAACTTTACTATTCTGTGTTGTATGCTTTGAAACCAAATTTATAAAGTCACTAAAAAAACTAAAACGCAAACTTAATCATAAGAAACAAAACCATATTTCAATTTGTGGAAACCAAAATTTAAAAAGGAGTGACCCGACTTCATGTGGTTCTCTTCTCAAGGGAGTCTGCCTACCTTCATGGAATTCATGTGGTGTCCTTATCAAGGGAGTCAGCCTACCTTCATGGACGCTTGATATAAATACTAAAACCCAGTTGAACTTCATAGGACTCGATCATCACCAAGTTGGACATTCACTAATATATTTCGTACTACTTGCTCGGCCATCTTCTTCGAGATTCTTTATGCAACAAAATCGTGAAGGGAAAGGGATTAATTTGTGAGTGAGAACATGGAACCTTTTTACACCGACAATGCAAAAGATCATGAGCACTAGCCAGAGGAGATTCTTGATTTGCTGCCTCCAAGATTTAGAGAAATTAGTGGCAGCTCAACAGCCATGGAAAGTTTCAATTTGATGAACGACGATCTTATAAGCCATCGAATTATTCCAAGCCTCGACGGCCATCTACGTGCCCTCATTTCCAACAGTAGGCCTAGACTTATTGCTAACAGACTTCGACATTTGATTGACACAGCGCCGCCGCCATCACGACAATGCAATCTTCTGTTTCGCGTGAAACCGAGAGGTTGGCACCAGAGACGCGGTCGTCGCTGTGAAACCACGGTGAGTGAAATAAATTTTTTCGAGTGTGCCATCAAAGACAAGAGGTTGTCACCCTTCCCTCAACATGAGTTCATGGCTTTAACTATTCCGCATGAGTTTAACTATTTTGTGGAAGCGATCGGACATAAAATTATTTTCTGGAATAGTACAGATGGTCGGCAGCATCCCTTCTATCACATACCAAATTCAAACCAGAACTCTGATAGGTCTTTCCGGGCTTTGGATACTTCCACAATAGCTGGAGAACTCCACAACGAGGTTTCTTATGGGATTCTTAAAGTAACAGTGGGAGATCGATTGATAGTGTTGTTGGGTACCCATAGAAATCGTGCAAAAATGTTGTCCTTAGACGTAAACTCTGAAAAGTGGTCACTTCTTCCAGAGTGTCCGTACAACATATATGATACACCTATCCCGTGGAAAGGAAAACTGTATCTAGTAAATACTACTAGTTGGGTATATGCAGGCAACGATGATACTACCATACTCGTTCCCATGCACTTCGAATTTCAGAGAAACATGTGGGTAGTGGGAGGAGAAGAGAACACAATGTTTGGGAGGAGACAAGAGACACAACATGTGGTGGCTAGCCAAGGACAAACCCCAATGCGGGGAAACCCTTTGATCAAATTTTATTTTATCTTCAATAGTTCAGTAGAGAGAAATAGCACAAAATCTAAATTCTGTAATTTTATATTAGCAGTAGCAAACCCTAGATCAACAAAGTCAAACTTGGTCAAACTTGTCGAATTGACCTCTAAAATGCTTGGTCAATTTCTAGTCAACCTGTCCTCGAACAACTAGAAGAAACAACCCTTGAATAGCTCCAAAAGTATAGTCAATTTGCAGATTTATGAAGTCAACTTGCAGCCCTAAACTAGGGCAGTCAACACTAGTCAAACCAGAGGTCAGATCACCTCGGTTTTCATGCCAAAAATTGTGGCTTGCCTAGGAGAGACAACCACACCCAATCTGCACTTCTCGATGGTCAATGCTTGGTCAACGTTGGTCAAAGAGATGACCTGCTGCCCTAGCATCCTTCTTTCTATATCTTCCTTGCCCTAGGACATCTTCCTTCCAACCACACGTGTGAGAGAGAGAGGCTTCTTTTATGCATAGGAGAGAGAGAGAGAAGATGAGTGAATGTATTGTCCAAATGAGGAGGAGGCTCCTTGTATTTATATGCAAACGTTGAGGATGAATAGACGTGATTGTTGGCCTTCTAAGCCTACATAAGTTTATTTCTTGACCTTGACAATTTGTCCATAATCAAAATAAATTCATATCTCCATAAATACTTATCAGAATCAGATTATCTTTAGGTCAATCCTGCACCTCTCGATGAGAGGAATCTAGGGAAAAAATTAGAAGCCATAAATAAGGTGATCCACATGGAGTTTGGCGCTAGTTTCCAATTTTAACACTCCCTCTCAACTAGGGAGAACTTCATCTACAATCCGTCAGACTGTCAAACTGTCAGATCTTGAAGAGCTGAAGGTAGAAAATCTAATGACTGCAATTGAAACTCCTCACACCGAGAATACGAGTAGACATGACCTTTCTCTCCTTGGGTCTTCTTCAATGCCTTCACTTTACTTCTCCATGTTATTTTGAAGTTTATGAAACTATCCTCAGATAGGTGACCTAGCGTCTTCAATATTAATTCAAAGATCAAAATTACAATACTTTGCAAATTATAATACAAGATCAAAGAAACACTTCGTTCCAACCTGTGGGCTTCTCTGGTTTGATATTTCTTTTATAACTTTCCTAAAGGAATCTAATCTAATCCTAGATATGAAAAAAAGTCGAAATAATTGAGGGTCCTGTTGGCACTTTCTTTATCCGACGGTGTCTACTCAATCCTTCTGGTACAATAATTCTCCCAATATCCATCATCTTTGAGTACTCTTCATCCCAATTGATATCATGAGGGTCTTGTGCATATGCATATGTCTCCTGAGAAGTAGATTCTTTAACTTTACCTTTTCCTTTGGCATCTGTTGATAATGTTTCTTTGTCGTTTGCAAATGCTTTTGACATTTGTCCTTGGTCCTGATTTACTTTTACTTTGTGGAGGTACTATTGTTGTAGGGTAAACGTCACTTCCTGCTTTTCCCACTTGTTTAGAAAAGGTATTGGGCTAATACCAATATCTAGAAAAGAATCTTAAAAGACTTTTCTAAATGCAGGAGAAGGTTGAACTGCCAAATCAATACCATCTAGAAGCTCCCATTTAAAGATCTAAAATATGTTAGTGGAAGTCTCGATTGCATGTTGGACCCATAATCTACAGTTTTAATTAATGTATGCTTTTTATTTCCATCCCAATTCAAAAATCATTGAAGTGCAGATTTTGTTTGACAACAGTAGACTGATAATATGAACTACATTTTTGTTTCAATTTCCTGAAATAATTTTGATTGTGATTAATGCCGTTTGGTTAATCACGAATCTTAAAACTTTTGGTTCTACTTGCAGTTCATCTATTTGTTGTAAAACCTTTCGTTTTTCTATTAATTTTAAATTTCCAAATTCTTTGAACCAGAGAGCTAGCTGTTTGATCATTTCTATGTTATTACTGGTCTTGTTTTCTCCCTCTATCTCATGACAGAATACTTGCACAAAAGGATTTGGCGAAATACTTTCTCTTAATCTTAGACTTTGGTAATCCCAAAGGGATGAGAAATTCCTTAGATATCGTAGAGTTCTCTGGATGCACTGAGACGTTGTAATAGATGACCTTTTCCTGCAAAATCCTTCTTTAATTTCCTAATCAGTAAATTTTTGAAAATTTCATATTGAGGAAAAGTGTCATTGGGTGCATAGTTTTCTTCAAATCTTTGTAGAAAAGATGCTTCAAGTTCCTCAAAAATATCAGGAATTTTTAACGAGAAGAGAAATTTTTCTAATTCTCCTTTGATTGGAATAACTTCTAAATCGAAAATTTGAGCTCCTGTGTATATGATTAGAGCAAAGTTTATTCCACCTATCAACTGATAGTAATTCAATGCTTTGAGGATCCAAATCATATTTTCAGTGAATTGACTAGACCATAGAGGACCATAGATCTGATAAACTTTTAAAATAAATATTTACCTTCATGTTGGGCAAATGGTATACCTTTAACAAATCAGCATCTAGGCCTAATGATATTCCAATGTTTTTAGAGTGCCATGCTTGGCATCTTCGAATCCACTGATTCCTCCTCAGATGCAGACCCACAACTTTCTTGATTTATTCTATTAAGTGACTCACATGGATTTCAAGAATTCTGAATCTGTCTACAAATGTGCTGAAATTATCATCTTGGGGTCCTTTTCCTAGTATTATAAACAATTTTCCTGGTGATGTGACAAAAACCTTATTCATATCTCTAGTTAAAGAGTCTGCTAAAAAATTAGAAATGCCAGGTATCCATTCAACATCAAAATCAAATTTTTGAAACCAAATCTTCCATGAGGGAAACCTTCCTCTAGCAAGTTGTCTTGAAATCTTAGCAGACAAGAAATACTTGAAGTTCATCAAATTAGTCCTTATAAGAAACTTTATTGGTGCTAGACATAGTTCAAATTTCTGTATCCCATTAAAAATTTGTAAATTTTCCTTTTCAGAAATAAATTAATTCTTTTGACTGGGAGAGAATTCATCTGAGGAATATGCACAAAGTTTTTCTTCTTCATTCTCCCATTTCTCAAAAAGAATTGCTTCCCAAAAACTATCATAAGCATCAATTTGTAAAATAAAAAGACCATCACCAGGTGGTTTTAGCTTTCGAAGTTGTTGACATTCTGATTTAATCTCTTTAACTATTGTAGTGGCTTCCGCTAACCATCCTTCTCTGAGATGTTTTCTGATTGGGGTTGTTTTCTCGGACAACCTGGGAATATATCTGTGCACATAGTTTAAGACAACTAAAAATATTTGAATTGTTTTATTGTCTTTTAGTTCATCTGGAAACTGAGACAGTTTAGTAAGAACATGGTGCTACATTTGGATTTGTCCATTAACTACGTTGATCCCCAAAAAGTCTATACTATATTAAAACAAAACTATTTTCTTTTCAGAAAGGACTATGCCATGATTTTGGACTTCACTTAGAAAAAACTCTAGATACTTTAAATGGGTTTGAAGATTGCGACTATGTACAAGTATATCATCTATATAAGTTACAATGAGATCATATTTACCAAAAATAAAATCCATTCTTCTTTGAAAGAATGCAGGAGCATTTTTATGCCGAAAGGTACCACCTTCAATTGATAAAAGCCTACAAGGAATTTGAAGGTAGTTTCATGTTTGTCTTCTTCCTGTATCTATATTTGATAGTATCCAAACTTCATATCAAAATTGTTGAATGCTTTACTATTTTGAATTTTCTACATTATTGTCTCTGGTCCAGGCAAAGGGTAGTGAAAACCCTGGGTGAGAGCATTTAGAGGTTTATAGTTAATAACCATTCAGGGCTTGCCTTTCACTATTTATGAATGATTTCTAACTAGAAACATTGAACAAGAATAATGAGACATGTTGGGTGTTATCACCAAAATAGGACCCTGATAGGCTACTAATCAAACTATCTCAGTGTAACTACTTCAAACCAATCTTTTAGCTAAGGCTTTGCCTCCTCAGCCTGAGAGGGCTCTCTCAAAGGGTTAATGATATTGATTAAAGATATGGATAGATGGCTAACTCTATGGTTTGTGATTTTATAGGTTTATAGGTTGAAACATGAAGGCTGGCTACCATTGGCTATGGATTCAAAGTATGTTTCAGTACCTGAACAAGATCAGCTTAACATGAAAGTCAGGGCATAGAGATTTTTTATACATCACCAAAACAAAGATACAATGCAAGGAAACACAGTTTATAAAAACATGAAGGAAGTTAGAGCATCATTGATGAGTTCTAAGTAACATGTATTCATACCACTGTAAGTAAGTGAAAGAGGAAAGCCATGAGACAATAGGACATTAAAACTCTCTTTCAATCTTTAGTAGTGAAGCCAAAACATTCTACCTAGCATGGAAGTGAAGGCATTATAGAGTTCAAGTGCAGAAATGAAAATATAAAACAGTGAAACACAGTTAGTTTATCTATGAAAGAAGTCAGAGCATCATTGATGAGTTCTGAGTATCATAAGGAAACACCACTACAATTTAAGTATTGGAAGATTCCACCAAAACAATAACATACAAGAACTCTTCATGAATATTGAGTTTTCTAAGTAGAAACTCTGCATTAGGTTAAAAATATACACAGTCTGCACATAGAGCAGCAGCTGAGCCAAAAAGTCTCCAACCCTTTCCTAATTCAACCTCTTGCTTTATATATAGCCTTTACAATATGGATTCCCTCATCCCTTATCAAGATAATTTAAGTTTGGTATGAGTGACACCTATTCTAACCATAAAACAAACTATTAAATACAAATGACAGCTAACTAGCAGTCTTAGAGACCTAATACAACTAGGAGTGTAGCTCCTTATTATGACTAAACCACCTTAACTAAAAACTGAATGCATTCTCTGACAACTACAGCCTCATGAGGTCAAATTTGATGAAGCCTCCCACATTGTCGCTTACTGTTGATGATAAACCCTAGAAATTAGGGAACATGTTCCCCTGTTTTTAGGTTTAGGATCCTTGAAAATGGCACGTGGGATAGAGCCTTTATCTTCTCATCCATGACATATTTTATGAAAATGAAGGATCTTTTTGTAGTCAATGCTGGCTAAAACAAAATCCTCTCTTGGTTTTTTAAAACACTTCTCCAGATGTCCAGAATCTGTCCTTGAAAATCACGTATAAAACAGGAAAAATCTGTTCTCTGCAATTAGGGTTTCAAAGAAAGCTTAGTATCTCCCAACTGAAAGCACTTATGAAGAAAGTGAGGTAGGTTATTGTAGTTGGAGAGTTGATGAAGAGAAATCTCCTCCAAAATTCCAAAATTCCTTTTCTTGTGACCAGAAACGGATCTTGAAAAAGACTGTTAAAACGAGAAGAGAAAGCTTGACTTTCAGCAGTTTCGTAGCGCAAGTTTAACCATAAATTCCTCCTACCTCAGAACTAATTTGAAGGAAATGAAAGATTTTTTTGTAGTTCAGTATGTTAGGAAGAAAAGCCTCTTTCCGTTTTCAAAATTGAGTTCTCTGTTGCTCAGGAACCCTTCTAGAAGTTGACTAGTAAAAGCAGAAAACAGAGACTTTTATGCTGAAACAGGCATTTTGAAGGGTCTCGTAGTGCGCTATGAAAACTCCTAGTTCAGAATCCATAATTTCATAGTGCGGCCAATGCAAATTCTAGGTTTTGCGCTACAAAAACTCCTAGGCAGTTTTGTAGTGCATGAAAACCTTGACACAAGTTTGACACATGGAATTTTAGGTGTGATGTGGGATCAGTGATAGGTAAAACCAGAGTGATAACCCTATTTGACAATGCCAACAAGACTCCCTTCTAGGTCCTAGACTCTAAAAAAAAACATGGAAAGACTGGACCAAGACTAACCCCAATCCTTTGGAATCAAACTGATGTTCAAAATTTAGGAATTTGTTTCAATGATAACAGTGGCTCCACTAGGGATAGTGTGCCCTTGTGGTATACTAAGAACCTATAGCTCCAATGCCAATATCCATTATCTAGAATAAAACTCTGAACTTCTACCAAATCTGCTCCTCAAGGGTTTAATGATTTGTTGCAAGAATAATTCAAACTGCACCTACTGAAATAGATGCTCAGTCAACCTACCCTAAGCTTATTTGCATCTACCTACCTACCCTATCAGCTACAATCTCCACTTGTAGCTCAAGGAACATGAAATTTCCAATGAAGCCAGTCATCGATCTGATTTGACACTTGAATCTCTTGACTATACTTGAAGCAAAAATAAACCAGATACTAAAATAACCAAGGCAACATGAGGTGTAACTGTTATTCAAGATGAAAATATAACTGGAAGCCTGAACAATAAATCTTTTCCATGTAGTCAACTATAGGGTCAAAAAACACATGGTTAGTTTGATGATTCTCATAACATTCTATATCTTCAAACAACTGATCCTCGGCCACACAAAATTCCTTTGATAATTTATCCAACTGCCTTTCTGCATGATTTCCATAGACAATGTAATTTTCCTCACCATTATGATCATTCTTTGAAGTAATCTGCTGTAAGGAATTACATAAATCATCAACCTTTTCCTCTTCCTGAGGGTTATAAAAATTTTCTTCCAGTATTTCTTCTTGGTGTTTGAAATTATTTTCATCTTTATTATGATCCAAAGACTGACAAGTCTGCTGCATCTCTACATCAATCTCGGAGGATGTAATATGATTTTCGTAAGTAAACCCATGTTGATTTTCATGTTGCATTTCATGGGATGTTATCCTTTCTTCTTGGCGTTGAAATGTATTGTTCTGAAGAGCCTCTAAAATTTCTTCATCCATGAATCCATCATCATCATAACAATCCTCCAAATATTGAATAAGACTCAAAGAATTTTACAACAATTTTTTACCAGCAATAAGGAAGGATGACATTCTTTATACATCTCATAGAATTCATCATGAAAATTAGCAAGCGAATATATTGAACCATTTTCCAATCTTTTATACCAAGACCATGCTTTTCCTTCTAAAGTGGTCATAAACATCCTCACGAGACAATCTTCAGGTAACTGAACCTTAAGACTACATACATGCATATGGAACCTAACTAAATGAAGAGCGACATTATCCTTCTTTTCATCTTTGAATATTGGAAGATCATCTAACCATTCGAACTTTGGCATAGGACTTGGAAAACTAGGGATATGAGACCGATTCATAGGGGCATACCTGACATTCATTCTTGCAGTGGAACTCATCTTGTAACTTCATCAAGCTACTGATCTTCTAGCAGTGTAGTCACCTTCCAATTTGTTATTTGATGTGTGGAGTCGCCAAGGTAGTTTGCAGCCTTAAAAAAATTATGAGCTTCCACTACCTTTAGAAGTTCATCTTCTTAGTTTCAGGAATGAATAATCTTCAAACTCCCAGTGGATGCATCAAAATGTTATCACCAAAATAGGACCCTGATAGGTTGTTGATCAAACTATCTCGGTGTAATTATTTCAAACCAATCTTTTAGCTAAGGCTTAGCCTCCTCAGCCTGAGAGGGCTCTCTCAAAGGGTTAATGATATTGATTAAAGATATGGATAGATGGCTAACTCTATGGTTTTTGATTTTATAGGTTTATAGGTTGAAAGATGAAGGTTTGCTACCATTAGGCTATGGATTCAAAGTATGTTTCAGTACCTGAGCAAGATCAGCTTAACATGAAAGTCAGGGCATAGAGAGTTTTTATACATCACCAAAACGAAGATACAATGCAAGGAAACACAGTTTATAAAAACATGAAGGAAGTTAGAGCATCATTGATGAGTTCTAAGTAACATGTATTCATACCACTGCAAGTAAGTGAAAGAGGAAAGCCATGAGACAATAGGACATTAAAACTCTCTTTGAATCCTGAGTAGTGAAGCCAAAACATTTTACCCAGCATGGAAGTCAAGGCATTATAGAGTTCAAGTGCAGAAATGAAAATATAAAACAGTGAAACATAGTTAGTTTATCTATGAAAGAAGTCAAAGCATCATTGATGAGTTTTGAGTATCATAAGTAAACACCACTGCAATGTAAGTATTGGAACATGCCATGAAAACAAGAACATACAAGAACTCTTCATGAATCTTGAGTTGTCTAAGTAGAAACTCTGCATTAGGTTAAAAATATACACAGTCTGCACATAAAGCAGCAGTTGAGCCAAAAAATCTCAAACCCTTTCCTAATTAAACCTCTTGCTTTATATATAGCCTTTAAAATATGGATTCCCTCATCCCTTATCAAGAGAATTTGAATTTGCTATGAGCGACACCTATTCTAACCATAAAACAAACTATTAAATACAAATGGCAGCTAACTAGCAGTCCTAGAGACCTAATACAACTAGGAGTGTAACTCCTTATTATGACTAAACCACCTTAAATAAACATTAAATGCATTCTTTGACAGCTACAACCTCTTGAGGTCAAATTTGATGAAGCCTCCCAAGTTGTCACTTACTTTTGATGATAAACCCTAGAATTTAGGGAACATGTTTCCCTGTTTTTAGGTTTAGGATCCTTGAAAATGGCACGTGGGACAGAGCCTTTACCCTCTCATCCGTGACATATTTTATGAAACTGAAGAAGGTTTTTGTAGTCCATGCCGTCTAGAACAAAATCTCTCTTGGTTTTTTAAAACACTTCTTCAGCTGTCCAGAATCTGTCCACAAAGCTGGATGGTGTGACGGACCAATGGTGATGACCAGTGAACGGAACAACCCAACCCGACTTGGATGCGGAAGGAAAGTGTCATGTTCATGAGCGACTTGCTACCAATAAAGCTTTTACGAGTTTTCTTCCCAATTTTCCTCAATCATTGTTGACTAGTACCTCTTTATTTTTGTCAAGCTTGAGGAGGATAACATATGCTTGTTCTATAATCCGTCCTCCGGATGAACCTGTCGCTATATTTTAAAGAGCCTAGCAATAGTGAAACTCATTCTCGTCTATTTGGATGACTTTGTCGCTATTCGGTTTTAACGAGTTTAACGACAAAGATAACTCGGTCCTTTTCAATTTTAGAGAGTCTGAAATGGATGGAAAGGAGACTCCAAAGATTCTTTTTTGTCATATAATCCCTTAATTTCGAAAAAGCGTAAAATAATACGAAAGGGATGAATTTTCGATAGTTTTAAAAAGCTGAACAAGACAAGCGCTCGATCTTTTTGTGTAATAATCCCTCAGGTCCAAAAAGATTAAAATCTAGAGGAGGGATAGCACTTCCGATGACTTTAATGAGCCGAAGAGGCTAATCGCTCGGCAATCTTTTCATATTTTACGAGTCAGTTGAAAAGAGCTTAAAGGAGACTCATTTTCGAGGAACGAGTGATGATTTCGGGTAGCATCTGATTCCAGGTAAGGTTTGGAATTTTCCAATCACTGCAATGTCACAAGAATTGCTAATAGAATCACTCTTCGTAGATGTTCCTCGAAAGGGTAAAAAATCATATGGAGGTGAATGATCGGCTAAAAATAGAGTGGAGGTGATGGTGAGAACACGACCAAGGCTAAAAAGCTGGCGATAAGGCATTCGCAATGGTTATTTACCGGTTCATTTTTTAATGAGCTTAAACTCTAGGGGAAACATTTTCTCAAGCTTATGTTTATTTTTTAACGAGCTTGAACTATGTGCTAAAACTGCTCATGGCGGGTTTATTTTTAAACGAGCTTGAACCCTGTGGTAACATTGCTCGCTAGTCATATAATAAGGATGTCTCATTCAAGATGCCATTTTTTATGGGGCTTGCACCTTTGTAAGCTTTGCCCCAGATCCTTTCTTTATGCAAGCTAGGAAACGATCAGCCTTACGGGTTTAAAGGGTTAGAGGTCCTACAAATTTAAAACATAAATGGTCGTTCTTCGCTTGCATGCGGAAAGGTTTGCATGCCCCCAGGTATAGTGAAAAATTCCCAGGTTACCTTGAAAGTTCCATCTGCGTAGCAGATAAAATGCTTCCTTAGCGATGTCTATTGAAATAGACAAAGGTGAGTGGCGTAGAGTTACTCCACTCACATAACTTTAACGAAGGTATCTTATTCCAGCCTAATCCCATTTTCCTATGACGACGGGTGTGTCAGACTAGTCATATATCCCCCGCGGAAACCTACTCTATACCCAAGGTTTTCCTATTGAAACAGACCAGGGTGCATGCCCCCTGGGTTTCAGTCACATCCTCCTGAATCACTCGCACTCATCAGGTGGACAGACTAGAGATCGATGAGACATTCCTTGCGTGAAAAGACCATTTAGGGATGGCGTTTGACTATTTGCTATGTGTGAACCGGGGAATGACATTTGGTGTACGAGCTTGACCATTCTGCCTTTGTGCAGAAAACACATTACTCTAAAGAGTGAGTAGACGACGGCTCCCATGCAATAAATTTAGTCGCGTCCAAGGAGTAGATTATAATCCAAGGGTCCTTGAACTCCCATCACGTTCATGTGAACGGTTTTCCTTCTCAAAGTAATGGGCACATTTGGAAGGATCCCTAATGGTCGACTAGTTTCATTATCAAAGCCTGTCAGAATTCTCATTTCAGGCAAAAGCGATGGCGAACCAAGCGCTTTCCAAGCAGTTGAGGAGAGGACACTCACAGAAGCCCCTTCATCGATGATGGTACCAACCATGACCATTCTGTAAGATTCTACAATGATTCGAAATGCTACACTAGATGGTAAACGGGGTCTGCCTAGTAGATTCCAGTCGAAGGAAATGACTAGGTTGCTTGGAGGTGGGACCGAATAGACAGTTGGATATGACTCTGATGAACTTCCTTCCTGCAATAAAGGAACAGGTGGACTGCCCCCAAGTTCATTGGAGTTTGTGTTTACGAAAAAAATTTGAATGGTGTCGTTCTATTTCTCTTCAGTGACGATATCATTCGAAGATGAACAGTCTGAAGGCAAGACACTGTCAACTACCATCTCGACCTTTTGACTTTCATTTGGTATGGATTCAGAGGGTTCATTTTCAATGATAGACACTTCGGCCGACCACAATGACGCGTCAGCCCGATTTTCAACCAGTTGTGGACTTGACAAGAATTTTTTATATCCAGGAGGGAGTCGTAGTGGTGAAGCACGACGGTCATCCAAAACTCTTTTAGCTTCGTCAAGGAAGGGACAACGATGGACGACGTGATTGCCTTCACACAATTTGCAAGGAAATCTGAGATTCCTTTTCTTTCCAGGCACTTCACTTTCACTGGTTGATGGTGTGCATTCAACATGATCATCAGAGGTTGACGCCACCAGATTGTGCAAACGAGGAGACCAGTCCCTTAAGATCCGAGGGATGCAGGGAAAATCTCGGTGATAGTGGTGTCCATTGCAAATGACACAAGGAGATTTAGGTTTAGATGGTTCGGTGTGAGGATTTTCGCTAGATGATGCTTGGTTGCCCCCTTTCAATTTTGGTTCCTTTTTTTCTTTTCTTTTTTCTCTTTCTGCTTCTTTTTCTTCTCAGTTACTTGATTTTTAGCTTTACCAGCTTTATCAAGTGAAGAGGAAGGAGGAGAGGGAGAATCAGATGAAGTAGAAGGTTGGTGGGCAACTCTAGTATCATCTAGTTGCTGACTTGACTATTCATGAATTACGGTATTCTGAATGACAAAGGTAGAGAAGAGCCAAACATGCAAACCAATCATCAACCCTGGAAGTGACAATGTGGCCATATGGGGCACACCAACATCTCCCCAAGAGGAGAAGGGACTAGGATTTCCTCCAAGGGGAAATCCTTGGTTGGTAAACTCCATTTTCTCAACCTAAAGACCAATGAGGGAATTTGGGATGTTATTTCGATTAAAATAAATTTTAGACGCTTTGACACAACTTGTTTTTTCAATTTTAAAGAGTTTAGAAAAAACAAAAGATGACTCTAGTCGCCTTTAATTTTTAGTGAGCCTGAAGTGACAAGTGCTCAGAGGACCTTTTCTTTTAAGGAGTCTAAAAAGGAGCAAAATAGACTTCTCTAGAAATCTAGGCAGAGGGGATTACCAAACCAATCGCAAAACTACAGAATACTTTTTACGGTACGACAGTCAATCTTCTCGAATGTTGTGTTTAGTGCATTGTGATTGATAGGGCGGCAGACATGACTTCCTAAGGATAAAGGATGCAGCCTATTGTGGTCTCCCAATATATACTCGACGTTACGTGGGAGCACAAGTCCGTACTGGCACTTGCCGTCTCAGAGTGGAGGAATCACCCAACCAACAATGAAAACAATAGTTACCAGATTTTATGACGCCCGAATACGTCTCTAGCCTAGACCTCTAGATGTTGTGCGTTAGGTTCCAAAGCATTGTTAGATTCATTAAATTTATTTTAAGTTGATCTTGTTTAAAAATTTTCCTTTCAGGTTCACCGTGTGATGTGTATACAATTCCTAAAATGCAGTCTATGATGATAAACAACTGTTTAATCTTCTTTTGGCAATGAAAATCCTAGCTACTAAGGAAAGAAAGTTGAGAGTCTTTCAACAAAGAGCACAGAGCACACACTAAATGCACTGTCCTAAATCAAACCAAGCAGTATAACTGCAAATGCACATGCATGTATTTGTTTTCAGCCTTTTTAATGTATGAATGACTATAAGAAAGCTAAGTGCAAATCTGAATTATTTTCAAAGCGACAATACTCAACAAACTTCTTTTCAAAATGAAGTGAAGGTAAGAGCGACACTTTGCAATTTCAAAATGAAAATTGCTTTTCGACACTTTAAAAACTAATAATTCAAATCATATACAAGAGTACTATATAATCAACTATCAATAACAATGGGATTCTCTTCTAAAACTAAAAATGACACTTATGACACTTTCAGATTAAGAAACGACAGTTCGACTATGCTACTTCTTTGCAAAAGAGAACTGAAAATGGTGCACAATACATACAAATACTTATAGTTCTTTGCACAATAGAGGTGGAATGATGTAAGAGAAGGGGGTTTTCACAAAGATATAATGACCACAGACAGCAAAACTCCTAAATAGAACTAAAAATAGTGAAGGAAAAACCAAAGTCTAAAGGTAAACTTAACCTTCCCTGACCATCGCACCTGTCACACAGGGAATTCAGTATGCAGCGCACCTACTACACACGGGAAGTGTGATGCATACAGATTGCCTTAAAGGGCAGGGTGCGATGGTACCAGTGTGAGACTTTTAACGAGTTTTTGCTCACAATTTGCAATTCAGTTAAGGGATTTAGGCCGAGTAAGTGATGTTTAGTAAATGTAAATCACAGGGGTTGGTCTAAGGAGGTTACTAGAGCCACCACTTAGGGAAATTAGAATGTTTACAGATCGATTGTTAATTCATAAACAAAACCCGGAGATAGACTGAAGCAACATTCATCTACTTTGCATTTGTATAACAAATGCAGTTCGAAGGCTAGTTGGCTTGACTTCAAGCTCTGTCTGTAAGTTTATAAAAAAAACAAAGATAGACTAACAAACAATCTATTCGCTCCCCAGTGGAGTCGCCATTTTGTTACCGGGAATAGTGTCCACTCGGAGCTGCTATTCCCACTAACACTGGTAGCTATCTTAGAAAGAAAAAAGTAAAGTCTACTTTGACTTTCCTTTATGAAAATAGATAAGAGTGGAACAAAGGACACTAACCTTAGTCTTGCACTTGGTTTCCTTGCTTGATTCCTCTCCTTCCTGATAGATCTTTGCCGCTTCTTCTTCGTATGCCCAGCTTCAAGGAGCACCTCTGGAATCAAAGCAACATACTATTATCGAAGAACTGAGATCTATATTCATAAATAACACAGAACCAGATATGTGTTAACCATACAAATGCATATACAATCAAACATACAAGAATATGGAGGAAAACTTGAATAGCTTTATTAATATCATGAAAAGAAGGAGGATTACAACCACATGTTTTGACCCAGCATCATCCTCTAGCAAGAAAGCCCTTCTTCACCTCAAGTAAAGCTTAGATCACCCAACACTATGAAGTTACACCAGAAAACTAATAGCACTTCTCTACAAGATACAAGATTCCAGCCTCTGGATCTCTATGATGAGGGATCCATATATAGATGATTGTAGGGGGGTGAGTCATCTTCTGGGGTCTTGATTAGTGTCCTCTCTTTGATAGTTCTTGATTCCACTTGGAGACTGATGATCTCTTACTCATCCCTGGTTGAAAACATAAAGGCAAGTGTTAGAGGGGAAGCTTCTGGAAGATTCCATGATCTTCCACCTCGCAAATTGTCCATGCCATTTATCCATTCCCGACCATCACACCCTACAAAGGGGCCATTCAGTATGCATCACACCCTTTACACTGGGAAGGTGATATGCATCGCACCCTTTGCACTGGGTATTCATTATGGTCCAGTTTTGACCATTTCTAAGTAGTTTTTAGTGGAGAACTTCTGGGAGATGATGTAATCAGCTGACCTTGTTCCTTTAGGCAGTGAAGCAACACTTTTAGGGACTTAAGAGACCTCATTTTATATACATTTATGATTGGGGTTGCAGTGCCCAAAAATGTCTATAACATGACCCCCCCGCTACATAATCAACACAACGAAAGGGGGGATCTATCGCCCCATCTAACCCCCCAGTTAACTGCGTGGGCTAGTCGTAGAAAGAATATAACACAACCCAACATTCTCCCACTTGTTGTTTTCTTTCCACAGGGGGCCACAAGAGAGCTTAGTCATTTATCCAGCCCTGCAATGTCCATTGTTTCTCTACACCAAGAGAACTTCTCAGAGCTCACAGATTTTGTAAATGCATCTGTAGTATTCTCAAAGTGTCCACCTTTACCAGCAACACCTTTTTTCTTCTATCATATCCCTCACAAAGTGATACTGAACATCAATGCACTTTGTCTTTGAATGATATGTAGGGTTCTTTGCCAAGAAAATTTCACTTTGGTTGTCACAATCTATCCTTATAGCTCCCTGTACTAACCCCATACTTGAACACAATCTCTGCAACCAAACTACTTCCTTGCTTGCATAAGTGGCTACCATGTATTCTGCCTCTATAGTTGATAGTGCCACTACATATTGTTTCTTACTCATTCAATTGACTACACCGCCAAATAGGTTAAACACATACCCACTTGTAGATCTTCTCTAATCCAGATCTCCAGCCCAGTCTGCATCAACAAAGCCACGAACATCCAACACTCTATCCAATCTTGGTCTTCCTTGGTAGCACAAACCATAATCACTAGTGCCATGCAAATACCTGAAAATCCACTTCACTACTATCCAATGCTCATGTTATCACAAAACCCAACCCTGATAGGCTGTTGATTAGGAAGGCCTTGTGTAACTCTTTCAAACCTACTTTTTGTTGAGGCTTAGCCTCCTCAACCTGAGAGGGCTTTCTCAATGGACTAAAGATTTTACTTTGAAGATTAGATGGCTAACTCTATGGAAAATTCGAACAACAATATATAAATGGTTGAAATATCAATCAACAAGCTTCCATTGGGCTATGGAGTCAAAGTGTGTTTCAGTACAACAACAAGATCAATTTCACATGGAAGTTAGGGCATAGAGGGTTTTAACATAGAAGCAAAACAGAGATATTATGTAAGGAACACAACCCACAAACACATGAAGGAAGTTAGAGCATCATCAAATGAATTCTAAGTAACATGTGTCTATACCACTGAAAGTAAGTATATGAAGGAAGCCATGAGGAAAATCAAACATTGAAACCCTTTCTGAATCCTGAGTAGTGAAAGCAACTCTTTGTATTAACCTGAAAACATGCAGTCACATACAATAGCACAATGTGCTTCTTTCTTTGAAAATTGCCAACCCTTTGTACATTAGATCTTCTCCTATATATAGAGCTCTTTACATGACTTAGATTCCTCCTCTAGAATGAGGAAAATTTGAATTCCACCTGACCTGACACCTATTGACACTTAAACTAACTATTAAATGCAAATGACAACTAGCTAGTAGTCCTAGAGATCTAAAAAAATTAGGAGTGTAATTCCTCATTATGATCAAAACAACCTCATCTAGGAATTCAACACTCCTTTTGAGACCTATAACTGCATGAATTCGAATTTGATAGTGCTCATAACCCTCCAGCTGGCCCTTGATGACTCATCCTTTTAATGTTCCTAGAAACTAGGAGATTGTTCCTTGCTTTGTTCTAGCTGAAAACTAGGTCTTGGGATAGAGCTCATATCTTCTCATAAAAAATGTATTTGGAAAAAATGAAGGAGGATTTTGTGAAACAATCCATTCTTAAAAAAACCTTTCTTGGTTTTTTGAAACATTGTTCCTACCACCCAGAATGAGTCTTTGAAAAACAGGTGTAAAAATATGCTTGTGAAAAATTGCACCTACAACAATTTCATAGTGCAAGTTTAACCATGAATTTATCCCACCTAATAATTAATTTGAAGAAACGGAAAGAGGTTTTTTTATTTAAGTAACTTAGGAAGAAAAGCCTCTTTTAGTTTTCAAAATGGAGTTCTCAGCTGCTCAGGAATCTCCTTGGAAATTGACTGCTAGAAACAAGGAGACAGAGTTCCTCCTTTTTAGAGTTTCATCCTTATGCTTGTCTTTGAATCCTTCTGCTGACCATGTTGTCTCTTTTAATCACATACATGCATTAAATTAACCATATACCCTGCTCAAATACTTGTTCTAAGATGAATAACTCCTTTAATGTTGCTTGATGTCTCATGAACAATACTAGCTATGAAATAATGACCATTTTCATAACATAGAGTTTGGAGTTCATGGATGTCCTCCCCTCACTTGATTTGCCTTTGCTAGACACTTATACTTCGTGAATGCACCTTTTCAAACAATCCTCTTCAAAAAATATTTCCTTTTGTCTTTCAAAAATGGTCCATCAAATCACAATATGCAGCTATAGCAGTTTCGTAGTGCGCTACGAAACTACTGTGCATTAGGCATCACCTACAGCAGTTTCGTAGCGCGCTACGAAACTACTGTGTAATTACAAAACATAGTTTTAAAACCAAAATTTAACCTTTTTGAGTCTTTTTTTTTTTAAATGGTTTTATCCATCTGTCATGATGTTGTTCAAAACTGAGTGTAGACATCATTCTTTTAAGGTAAACTTCAAAAGAGTAAAAGCTAGTTGAGAATATGGGGAGGTTCCAAAACATGAAGTAACGAGTAGTCATGATCAATACTACACCTGGACAGTCCCTGCAATAAAAGAAGCAAGACAGATTGGTAGACATCAATTTCTTTTTGACTTCCTCAAGGCTACATTCTTCTTCTTGAGTGCTAACTGTCTTGCTTGAGTTGAAATGGAGAACTGCCTCGCTTGAGCGTTCAAAGAACTCTGATGTATGATGATCCTGAGTTTTCCAAGTGCTTCTTATGCATGAAAGGAGCACGAGAAAGACTAATTCTTCCTGACCTTACCCTTTTCCTTTAAAATCTTTTTAGTGATAATAGTGGCTCCACTTGGGATAGTGTGCCCTTGTGGTACACTAAGAACTCATAGGTCCAGTGCCTTATCCTCTTATGATAAACGGAAATTTGTTTGACAAGAATCCCCTTTAATCTTCTTGGGCATTTACCTTGGTCTTAAGCTTGATGATCACTGTATGAGAAAGAAGTCTATATCTACTGAAAAAATGCTCAGTCAACCTTGAGCTTATTTGCATTTTCCTACCTACCTACCCCATTAGCTGCAATCTCCACTTGTAGCTCAAGGAACATGAAATTTCCAATGAAGCCAGTCATCGATGTGATCTGACACTTGAATCTCTTGACTACATTCAACCTCAAAATAACCATGATAGTGAGATGACCAAATCAGCTTATAATGTATATGATTTTCATAATGCAAATGAAAATGAAATACTGATGTGAAAAACTTTGCCATGTATTCATTATATGGTCAAGGAAAACATGGTTATTTTGATAATCATCATAACGTTCTATCTCTTCAGGCAACTGATCCTCAACCACAAAAATTCCTTTGATGTGCTATCCAACTGCCTTTCTGAATGATTCCCACAAACAATGTAATTTTCCTCCTTATTATGATCATTCATTGATGTAAGCTGCTGCAAGGAATTACAAAATCGAACCACCCTTTCCTCTACCTAAGGGTTATAAAAAATTTCTTCTAATATTTCTTCTTGGTGTTTGCAATCAATTTCATACTCTTTATGATCAAAAGACTGGCAAGTTTGCTGCATCTTCTCATTCATATCATGGTTTTCATAAATAAGCCCCTGTTGGCTTTCATGTTTCATTTCATGGGATGTTATACTTTCTTCTTGGTGTTGAAATGTATTGTTATGAAGAGCCTCTAAAATTTCTTCATCCATAAATTCATCATCATCATAACAATCCTCCAAATATTGTATAAAACTTATAGAATGTTTACAACAATCTTTGACCAGCAATAAGGAGGGATGACACTCTTTATACATATCATAGAATGCATCATGTAAATTAGCAAGAGAATATAACGAACCATTTTCCAAGCTTTTATACCAATACCATGCTTTTCCTTATAGAGTGGTCATAAACATCTTCATGAGACAATCTTTAGGGAACTGAACCTTAAGACTGCGTACATGCATATGGAACCTAACCAAATGAAGAGCAGCATTTTCTTTCTTTTCATATTTGAATATTGGAAGATCATTTAACCAATCAACCTTTGGCATAGGATTTGGAAAACCAGGGATATGAGACCGATTCATAGGGGCATACCTGGCATTCATTCTTGCAGTGGAACTCATCTTGAAACTTCAACAAGCTACTGATCTTCTAGCAATGGAGTCACCTTCCAATTTTTTATTCGATGTGTGGAGTCGCTAAGGTATTTTTGCAGCCTCAAAACGATGTTTGAGCTCCTGCTACCTTCAGAAGTTCAAATTCTTAGTTTTGGGAATGAATAGACTTCAGGCTCCTGGCAGACGCACCAAAATGTTATCACAAAACCCAACCCTAATAGGTTGCTGATTAGGAAGGCCTTGTGTAACTCTTTCAAACCTACTTTTGACTGAGGCTTAGCCTCCTCAACCTGGGAGGTCTCTCTCACTGGATTAAAGATTTTACTTTGAAGATTAGATGGCTAACTCTGTGGAAAATTCGAACAACAATATATAAATGGTTGAAATATCAATCAAAAAGCTTCCACTGGGCTATGGAGTCAAAGCATGTTTCAGTACAAAAACGAGATCAATTTCACATGGAAGTCAGGGCATAGAGGGTTTTAACATAGAAGCAAAACAAAGATATTATGCAAGGAACACATCCCACAAACACATGAAGGAAGTTAGAGCATCGTCAAATGAATTCTAAGTAACATGTGTCTATACCACTGCAAGTAAGTATATGAAGGAAGCCATGAGGAAAATCAAACATTGAGACCCTTTCTGAATCCTGAGTAGTGAAAGCAACTCTTTGTATTAACCTGAAAACATGCAGTCACATACAATAGCACAATGTGCTTCTTTCTTTGAAAATTGCCAACCCTTTGTACATTAGATCTTCTCCTATATATAGAGCTCTTTACATGACTTAGATTCCTCCTCTAGGATGAGGAAAATTCGAATTCCACCTGACCTGACACCTATTGACACTTAAACTAACTATTAAATGCAAATGACAGCTAACTAGTAGTCCTAGAGACCTAAAACAATTAGGAATGTAACTCCTCATTATGATCAAAACAACCTTATCTAGGAATTAAACACTCCTTTTGACACCTATAACTGCATGAATTCTAATTTGATAGTTCTCATAACCCTCCATCTGGCCCTTGATGACTCATCCTTTTAATGTTCCTAGAAACTAGGAGACTGTTCTTGCTCTGTTATGGCTGAAAAATATGTCTTGGGACAAAGCTCCTACCTTCTCATAAACAATGTATTTGGAAAAACGGAAGGAGGCTTTGGTGAAAAAATCCATTTTGAACAACAACCTCTCTTGGGTTTTTGAAAAATCTTTCCTACCGCCCAGAATGAGTCTCTGAAAAACAGGTGTGAAAATATGCTTGTGAAAAATTGCACCTACAACAGTTTCGTAGCGCAAGTTTAACCATGAATTTATCCCACCTCATAATGAATTTGAAGAAACTGAAAGAGGTTTTTGGATTTCAATATCTTAGGAAGAAAAGCCTCTTTCAGTTTGAAAAATTGAGTTCTCAGCTGCTCAGGGATCACCTTGGAAGTTGACTGCTAGAAACAAGGAGACAGAGTTCCTCCTTTTTATAGTTTCATCCTTATGCTTGTCGTCGAATCCTTCTGCTGACCATGTTGTCTATTTTAATCACATAAATGCATTAAATTAACCATATAACCTGCTCAAATACTTGTGCTAAGATGAATAACTCCTTTAATTCTACTTGATGTCTCATGAACAATACTAGCTTTGAAATAATGACCATTTTCATAACATAGAGTTTGGAGTTCATGGATGTCCTCCCCTCACTTGATTTGCCTTTGCTAGACACTTATACTTCGTGAATGAACCTTTTCAAACAATCCTCTTCAAAAAATATTTCCTTTTGTCTTTCAAAAATGGTCAATAAAATCACAATATGCAGCTACAGCAGTTTCGTAGCGCGCTATGAAACTGTTGTGCATTAGGCATCACCTACAACAGTTTCATAGCGCGCTACGAAACTGCTGTGTAATTACAAAACACAGTTTTAAAACCAAAATTTAACCTTTTTTAGTATTTCTTTTTTTTGAAATGGTTTTCTCCATTTGTCATGAATTTATTCAAAACTGAATGTAGACATCATTCTTTTAAGGTAAACTTCAAAAGAGTAAAATCTAGTTGAGAAGATGGGGAGGTTCCAAGACATGAAGTAATGAGTAGTCATGATCAATACTACACCTGGATAGTCCCTGCAATAAAATAAGCAAGACAAATTGGCATACATCAATTTCTTTTTTACTTCCTCAAGGCTACATTCTTCTTCTTGAGTGCTAATTGTCTTGCTTGAGTTGAAATGGAGAATTGCCTCGCTTGAGCATTCAAAGAACTCTGATGTATGTTGACCCTTAGTTTTCCAAGTGCTTCTTATGCATGAAAGGAGCACAAGAAAGACCAATTATTCCTTACCTTACCCTTTTCCTTTGAAATATTTTTAGTGATAACATCTCCTTTCTTGGTTTTGACATAAACCTGCTCAATACTCCCACTGCATGTGCAATGTCTGGGCTAGTATAGACCATTGCATACATTTGGTTGTTGACTGCACTTGCAAATGGAACACGAGACATGTCATCTTCCTCTTCTTGTGTCTTGGGACACTGTTAAACAGATAACTTTACACCTATAGGAAGAGGAACCTTCACTAGTTTACTATCTTGCATATTATATCTTTGTAATATTGTCTTGACATACTTCCTTTGGTTTAACCAGAGCTTCCTCTTTACCTGATCTCTTTTAATTCCATGCCCAAAATATAGTTTGCAGCACCAATATCTTTCATGTCGAATTCGGAGGACAATTGGGTGTTTAAATCTTGGATAATTTCTTTGTCATTTCCAACCAGCAACATATCATCCACATTCAAGACCAAATAAATAACACAGTCACCAATTAATTTAAAATACACACAGTGATCTTCTTTGCTTCTAGTGAAGATAAGTCCCTGTATAAATGTATCAAATTTCCGATGCCACATCCTTGGTGACTGTTTTAACCCATACAAAGACTTCTTTAACTTGCATACCATTTCTTTCTTACCCTTCACTATGAAGCCTTGAGGTTGCTCAATGTAGATTTCCTCTTCCAGATCCCCGTGAAGAAATGTTGTCTTCACATCCATCTGTTCTACCTCAAAATCAAAAGCAGCAGCAACAGATAAAAGTAATCTAATAGAGGTTACCTTGGCAACAGGAGAAAATATATCACCAAAATCAAATTCCCGACACCTGGGAATAACCTTTTGCTACCAACTGAGCTTTGTATTTCTCCACCTTTCCTTTTGCATTTGTCTTATTCTTGAACACCCATTTTTTGCTAATGGGTTTCCTTCCAATTGGCAGCTCCACCAGATCCCAAGCCTCATTTTTGTGCAAAGATGCCATTTCATCAACCATGGCCTCTTTCTAGAGTTTTCCATCCTCTGAATCTACTGCTTCCTTCACAGTTATGGGATCATCATTAGTGATAGATAAAGAAAAATTTGAATAGAAAGAAGATGGACTATACCTTTCTGGCCGCCTTCTTTCTCGAACTAATCTTCTCACACCCAAAATTTGTGGCTCTTCATCTTCTGATTCGTCCTCTGCTGTAGAGTCTGATTCTTCCTCCTTTAGCTCAAACTCTATCTTCTCAGGTTCCTTTGGTTGGACTTCATGTTTAATAACATATTTCACCTCTTTGAACACCACATCTCGGATGTACACAACCTTCCTTGTTATTGGTTCCAAACTTATAACCCTTAAACCATCCCTTATACCCAATAAATATGCACTTTTCAGATTTACTATCCAACTTGGTTCGTTTCTCCTTTGGAACATGTACATATGCATCACATCCAAATAGCCTCAGATGTGAAAGAGAGGGTTTCTTACCATTCCATAACTGTTGTGGAGTTTTATCCTCCAACGCTGATGAAGGTGATCTATTGACCAGGTAACATGCTGCCTCCACCGCCTCTGCCAAGAATTCATGTCCTAACCCGACACCATTGAGCATGCTTCTTGCCCTTTCCATTAAAGTCTTGTTCAATCTTTCTGCAACTCCATTTTGTGGAGGTGTATATGGAGTATTCTTTTGCCATGCTATACCACACTTCTTACAAAATTCTTCAAATTCCTTACTACAAAACTCTCCACCATTATCTGTTCTCAGCACCTTTATCTTCTTCTTTGTCTGGTTTTCCACCAGAGCATTGAATTCTTTAAACCTGTCAAAGAATTCATATTTCTTCGTAAGGAAATATATCCATGTATTCCTTGAGAAGTCATCTATAAATGATACACAATACATAGACTTACCCAGTGATGGAACCTTCACAGGTCTAAACACATCACTGTGCACAAGCTCTAATATATGTTTCACCCTCTTACCACCAGAGGGGAAACTCACCCGATTCTGCTTCCCATATACAGAATTTTCATAGAAATCAAAATCCAGAGAGCTATTACTCATACCTTCTACCATACCTTTACCATGAAGTATTCGAAGGCCCTTCTCTCCAATATGTCCAAGCCTTTGATGCCACAACATGGTCTTCCCTCCAGAGACCACTAGATTTTCTGCTCCATTTTCAGGAACCATAGAACTGTTGCACCTGTCAACAACAGTGCTACCTTGCAACTTGTATAGAGTTCCAATCCGAACTCCCCATATCAATACCAGTGCTCCTCGAACCATCTTGCAGGTATCCTTCTCGAACACCGTCTTTACACCTGCATCATCCAACTTGCTTACAGAAATCAGATTTCTGGCTAACGCAGGAATATGCAGAACACCCGGAAGGGTTCTAACCCTTCCACCTTGCAACTTCAACTTTACTTTTCCACGACCAATGATTCTAGCCTTCCTATCATCTCCTGAGAAGACATCACGACCATCGTATTTCTCATACTCGCAGAACCACTCTCTATGGGGAGTGAAGTGAAAGGATGCACCTGAGTCAATCAACCATGCCTCATGATCTACATGTGTACTTGCAGAAGCCAAGTACAAATCCCCACCTTCATCTGAGGTGGTTTTCACCTCTGCAGAAGGAGCATCATCAGATCCCTTTCCTTTATCAGGAGCTTTAGATTTACACTCCCTTCTGAAGTGCCCTTCCTTTACACATTTCCAACACACCACCTTTACAGTTTTCCTGGAGATTTAGATATCCCTCTAGATTTAGATCTCCCACTCGATGACTTATTTTTGTTTCTATTCTGGGAACGTCCTCATACAGACAAGGCAACACCATTCTAGCTGTCCATATTTTTCCGTCTCATCTCCTCCATCAACAAGGATGAGACTATTTCATCAAACTGCAAAGCAGTTGCATTGCTACCTATTGCAATAACCAGACTATCCCTTGAATCTGGTAGAGAACACAACAGACTGATGCACTTATCTTCATCTGAAATTTTAATATCAACAGATAATAACTGACTTAACACAGTATTAAATGCATTCAGATGCTCTGTCACCGAGTCTCCATCTTTCATCCTCAGGTTATACAGCTTTTTCCGCAGGAACAGTTTATTCACCAGAGACTTAGATTGGTACAAAGTCCCTAACTTGTCCCATAAAGCCTTCACTGTAGCTTCCCCTGATACATTCAACAATACTGAATCTGAGACACACAATCGTATTGTGCTCTTTGCCTTCCGATCCAACTTCTTCCATTCTTCATAGGTCACTCCCGTTGGTTTAGTACCCGGATCTACCGCTATCCACTGATGTTTATCCACCAACAGATCCTCCATATTGAGTTTCCACAACTCAAAACTCTGACCATTGAACTTCTCAATCTGTATCTTTCCGCTGCTCACCATCTTCTTTTACCACCAGAATCGATCTCGCAGATCACCCACTGAACAGGGTCTACCATAGGCCCGAGCGAAACCCCTCAGCAACAAAGGCGTCCCCTTGAAGCCAAAACAACTCCGATACCAAATGTAGGTTTTAACCCCATACAAAAATTACCTGCATACGAATCCTAAATCACAGGAAAAATAAAAATGCGAGAGCATAACACATAAAACACATATACACAGAGATTTCCCACTGGATCTCAAAACCGAGACTACCAGCTTGATTTTTCATTATGTTCCTTTCAATGTTACAATACATATTTATAAATGCCGAAGCATCCAATACCATGGACCGAAAAACCATCATGTCTAATACCATGGACCAAAAAACCATCGATCCAATACCATGGAACGAAAACCATCGCGTCCAAAAAACATGTGCAAAAATCATGCACAAAACCATAGGTGGGTCTGCCCAACCTAACATAGGGTCCAAAACCAAAATTTTCCGGGGCACTGCCCCAGACCCAATAAAGTGGGGTTACAGGTACCCCTCAAACCCCCCGTTAACTATGTGGAAAAAATATAACACAACCCCACACTTCACAAGATCTTCTCTGATCCCTTAGTTCCTTCGTTTTTGTAGGTTTTTCCACTTCGCATAGCTTTGGACATCAAGCTAATTGCATAACCCTCTTTTCACACAATCACATTTTAATCCAAGTATTCAGAGACTTTACATACATACCCTGTGGTCCTTTGATAAAGCTTCACTCTACCTCACTATAGCTGACTGAAGTATCTACCGTGAACTCAATAATCTATCCTCCTATAATCTGATCGAGCCAGTGATCAACAGTGCGCGTGATCTTATCCTCTGATACTGCCAATCTACGCATCAACTCTAGGGCCCACACAATAGGATTTTCGAGTTTCTACCTTCTTTGGCTATATTCTAGCTTCGCAATCCACTCGTACATCTCAGTAGGGAAAGATGCGAAAAATATTTCTTCGATGTCTGTGTACAGGTAGCAGTCTAACCACTCTTCTTTTGTCAGTTGCGGGTTCATGTTCTCCTGCGCTGCAAACTCGTGAATTCTTCTGTCCAACCAACCTTCAATTTCCTTCTTAGTTGGATTCCAATGATATGACATCAGACATCTCTATGCAGATTCTGGTCCTGGCTACAGAACCATTTGTTGGCTTGAGGGGGCTTGACCCAAGTTTGGAGTTAATTAGCTAAACAAATCCTTATACTACTGGCCCTTTCGGCAACAACCCGTGGAGCGTGGACTAAGGACTCACCCGAAGTAGTATGGGATGATACTGGAACCAAGGTTACGCACCCTTGAGATGTCTGAGGGGTCGGTTTAGTCCAATTGTGAATACCTTTGTGTAGGTCATTTCGCATGTTGTCTTGACCTGTGAGACCTTCACGATTTGTTATAATTGCCTTCACGCAGCCCTAACCAGGGGCTGAGGTGATTTCACACTGCCCTAGCAGTGATCTGTGCTACTTCCCCAAGTTATACCATGGATCTTACTTATCTTCTTATAATAGTTATTTATCTTCATATAAACAGATACTTAATCTTATATTCACTTTATCAACACATTCTTATAAGTTCACACATCATATAAACAATAGAAATGCAATTTATATCCGATACATTCAATGCACAAAATAGGAAAAATATACACAAAAATGATGTAAAACTTCTCTTTATTACTTCTCCAAAGGTTACAGACTCGACTCGCCATGCGCACTCAGATTCAGGGGTTTGCGCAGTTAGATACAGAATACTAGGCCTCTGCGCACTCAGTTGTAGAACCTTCTCCTACTCTACGACCCAAAGACTCGACTCGATACTTAGATAAGACTCACGTCTTCATCCTTCCTTCATGACTATCCTTCGCCTTCTTAAAACTTAGAACCTCGCTCTATTTATACAATCCCATCGTCTATGGACCATGGGTAGATTTCTAAAGCCGACATTACATTACAAAAATGAGGGCAGACAACCCTATGACTCATTTACAATCTTCGTGCTCCGCGCCCACAAAACGTTGAGTCTTTACATCGGATTTGGTCAAAATCTGGGCTTTAAGCCCCAAAACTTGCCTTAGGGGGTCCTGCGCCCAACAGGCCCCCAAAAAAAACATCGTGACTCGCCCTCGAGTCACTCTGTCGATGTGGAGATCTTTGTGTGGAGACCTCCTAACTCTGCTCGAACTACTGCAAGGTCAATAGCACAATGAACGGCTTCTTGTTGTATCTCCTGGAAGCATTGTTCAAAAACTACTATATCTAAACTGCTTCCTTATATCTGCTCCTCCATTCCCTGCATCTACATGAGCTTGGCTTTGATCAAGGTTGTAATTACGAATGTCTCATCAATCCAAGGCTGGATGCATGCCTTCAAAACACTTCTTAATGTTGTGCTACGTCTACCTGCTCCTTAAGTGATTTGGCCTATTGCACCCGCGCTAGCCTCTGTGTAAGGGCCACTATCTGTGTGGTCCCTTTTATATCATCATATCTTTGCTGCAGCTCATGCACCTCTATTTCTAAGCATTGTATGTTTAGGTCCTCCTATAGAGTGGTGAGGACCTCAAACGACTCTTCCAACATTTTGGTGCAGTCCTTCACTGCATTGTTGATCTACTCCATCCTCGATGTAATGGTGCAGGCGTGCTGTTCCCTCACCTCTGGAGGAATTGAAGGTTGCACCTTCAACCACAGCTCTCCTATTTGAAGGTTCAGTGCCAGCTAAACCTTAGCCATCCCTTCTCATGCCTTGTGCACCCCTGTTGCTAACCTCTAGATACACACCTCTGCTGGTGCCTCTACTGGGATGGCCAATTCAGGGACCATCTGGTAGGCCTCCTCAAACACCTGCACCATCTACGAGTTCTATGCCACTACCTCACCGCATTGCAAGATCATTTGTTCCATATTAATTTACTGCTTGCTCAATACTTGTAGGGTGCGACCCTCCCTAGCCCACAGTTCTACAGTCACTCCATCCTGCAGGACATAGAGTGTCTCTTGAGGGAGCACAACCATGTTGATCCCTACTCCCTTCAACGCAATGATCATAGGCCTATAAACCTCATTCTCTGTAACCATTTCCCCCTCTCGCAGCACTATGGTGTTGGTCATGTGGGCGAGCAACATTTCCTCAGACGTGGCCTTTCCTACTATAAGGTTAGTAGAGAGAATACCAGCCTCAGGAGTGTGCACCTGCAACCCCTATATCTGTGCCTGAAGGGCCCCCAACACAATCTGATTCTCCTCCATGAACTGCTAGAGGGCCTTCACAGTGATGTCGTGCACCATCTCCCCTATATCATGGAGATCTCCTTCTATGAGGGTGATCGGGTCGAAAGAAGTCTTAGAAGCCTTCGACTTCTTTTGTAGCCTCACCCGCTCTCTCGGGCACTAGTGCTTCAACTGTGTAGATGTTGTTTCTAGGTCCGCACCAGCTTCCTCTGTCTCAGGCTCTTCCTCAATCGACGTTGACTTATGGCCCTCCTGCTCCTTTGATGCTGCCTATTTATGTTCTGCGACTTGTAGAAATTTTGAATAATTTAACACATATTCAATAGAGATTATCCTGATCATGTACTATTGCGGAAAAAATACACAATACATAAGCTCCTCTACATTGATCATCAATATAGCAGCATCAATAACAATAAAACATCAAGAGCATTCACACATTAACACAGTATGTATCCCGGAGAAAGCATCTCGCTAAAAACCCCAACTATCTGTATATTAATGATTGAGTCATGTAACATTACACAGCATAATACTTCTCACAAGTATCTCCACCTCTGTTACACACAATACAGCTCAGATCTGAATCAATCACTGGCTCAAATCTCCTTCGCTGCTTGCCTGCCTCCGCTGCTCAATACCTGCTCAAGAACTGATGATAATTCCAAGGCAACCACGTATTTCCTTTGCTAAATCACGTGAGAAAAAGCTACAATGTGGGCAAATACGTGGGCAAACTCATTGGCATACTCAATCCCCTGATTTTGCAAGATCTGATGCACAACTATAGTCACAACTGATAGCAATCTGATTCTCTAACACCTGTCCCTGCTGAACTGAACATGCCCTGACATGCAACTGAGTTAACTGATGTATTCATTAGTTGTATTATGAGTTAATAACTTGTGAATTAATTAATAACTAATTCACCCAACTCATCTCTAGTCTATTTGCCAGTTAGACTAAATACAACCAGTTTAACAAAGCTAAACTGAACACAACTCCATCACTGCACCTCCAGTCCACTAAACTCAACTCACTTGAGTTCTAACTGAAGTCCTGCATGCAAATATTAGTCATCCCATAGGTAACCACGTATTTCCTTCTGGGATCTGCATGTACCACATCCGTAGCTCTTCCTGAAGTGCTCCAAGAGAATAAGACAAAGTTTATAGTCTAAATATTATTATGAGCTAATAATATTTGACTGTTCTATATTTAGACTGAGCAG
>APFE030416860.1:3676-26970 GCA_000404065.3 Pinus taeda
TACAGGCATTGGGCCAAAGGAGGGGAGGTTAAAAGCTAAACATTCCAAAGGGTAGATGCTGCTGGAATTAGGACTTCCTTTTAGAAGCTTGTGAGGAGAGATTATCATCCTTTCTTGTTTCATTTGGAAATGGGTGAGCTTGTCAAAGTAGATGAAAACTCTTGTTGGACCCTGGGAGGAACTTGCACAACACCAAGGCTCAGGTTGTAATGGTTTCTTTTTTGTTTCCTTAATACAAATAAGTCCATTCTTCTCAATGATTTGTTGTTAATGAATTGTTTCATATACTCCTTGGTCTATATGTTGAATATGCTTTGTTTTATGGAATATTCAGGTGTTATGTAATCGTTTGATTTTTAGTGTATGCAGGTTTCAAAGTGAAGGAGGAGCTCATCTGGATCGACGAGGCTAGACTGCTACAACAAGCGTTGGACTTGAGGTAGGATCGAAAAACACTTGGTTTCTCATATAATAATGCATGTTTAGAGAAGGATTGCTCTTAATTGTCTTGTTTGTCACTAGAGAGTCTTAGACTCCTAGGGAGGTTAGTTTTGTCAGCAAAAATAACTCTTTCCGCATGACAGTAACCGAAGAATTGAACCAATGAAGCAAGTTGGCGCCGTTCGCAGGAGGACAAGTGGCCATCCCTAAGAGCCTAATGATGGCACCGAAATAGGGAACTCCAAGCACAACTAGAAGTAGGAAATCCGACGGAGATGGAAGAGGAAGCGAACTACCATGAGCTTTAATGGCTTTAAAGCCATGTATAGACCAGATAGAGGGCATGAGTCTGGAGCCGAAAGATGGAACACTGAAGATAGAAGATACAGAAGAGAAGAACCAGTAAGTTAAAAAGCAGAAAGAGGACAGAGGGCCGAGCTGACCAAAGGTAGTGTCAAGCACTAGAGAGCTTGAGAGATTCAAGCCATCCCTGAGAGGATCTATCAGACCAAAGAGGTAAAAGAGCTAGCAAAGAAAAGAGTTTGTGTACTTTAGTGGTTTCAGGAATGCAATAACCACCCTGCCAAGCTAATCTGTTTCAGGAGACTCATATTGAGCTCCTTCATTATAATTCTCTGCTTCAAGACACAATAAAAAGAAGGCCACCACTGAAGCTGGACCGGAGATGTAGCCCTAGAGGATAGGGTGAACTCCTTATTAATTTCTTGTGTTCTTCTATTTGCTTATTGTATTTCTCTATTGTTTTCCATTTTTAAGTGTCTATGTATTTGCAATCTGATCGATCTATTGCTTAAATAACTTAGACACACTAACACATGAGTATGTAATACCTCCAATTAATAATTATTAACTGAGGTCACTCATTGGGTGATTATCAGATCAAGTGGTATTAGAGCTTTAGGTTGTAAGGTTAGACAAGCTTGTGTTGGTTTAGCTGTTGAATGCTCAGAAGACAATGTTAGAGGAAGGTTCTGTGGGGCCAGACCCTCAATTCGTAGAAAGTTTCCTAGCTATAAATTCTATGGTAGAAGAAATGTATAGGGACTTTAGAAAGCATAAGGATGAAGATTCATCAGGTTCTAAACAAGATGAAGACAAAGATGAGTCACATTCCCATGACCACCCAAAAGGAAAAGGGAATGAGGAAAACTTTCTCACACCTCCTAATAGCCCTGTGCATAATAAGAAAGCATCTTTGATCAAGCTAGATGTTAAATTTGACTTGCCTATATATGATGGAGAGTTAAATGCTGGAAGGTTGGACAATTGGATTAGACAAATTGATGTGTATTGCAGAGTACAGAACATCGATTCAGAAAAGAGAAAAATTCAGCTAGCAAGCCTACACCTGGGAGGCATTGCCTTGGTTTGGTGGGAAGGCAGAACCCAAGCTGACATGAAAAGACATGGTAAGACTATCTCTGTCTGGAGTGACTTTGTTTCTGCAATAAAGAAGCAGTTCTATCCATTGGCCTACATGCAACAAGCCATGACGAGTTAGTGAACTCTTCGGCAGTTGAAAGGGCAAAGTGTGCAAGGGTACACTCAAAAATTTAGAAAGAGAGCATTGATTCTAGGGATCTCATTAGACTCACCAGAGACTATTTTGAAGTACATTGGTGGTCTACACAGCTACATGAGGCATACCATCATGATGTTTAATCCCACTAGTATAGATGAGGTATCTGTACAAGCTACTCATCTAGAAGCTAGAGAGAAGAATTGGAAATCCAGAAGTTGGGGGACCATCCCAACCCACTGCAAGCAAGAGCAAGGAGAAAAGAAAGTAGAAGTGGAAAGCAAGGAAGGCGAACACTGCACATAAAAGAAAAGCTTAATGCACTCACTGTAAAAATGAGGGGCATGAAGATGAGTAATGATGGATTGCATCCAGAGTTGAGACCTAAGAAGTCCAAGGGCAAGAAGAAGATGAGTGCTACAGCTAGTCAGAAATATTTGGGGTTAGACTCGGGAGATGAAACAATCATTGCAGCCACAGGTATAAAAGGCAAGAATTCTGAAGCATCTACTAGTAATTCTACTCAATCTGTTATTGATGAAGAACATGAGAGAAAAAGACATGAGGTTTTCCATATTCAAGTTATTTCCAAACATCAAAAGATTGATACTTGATTTTTGAAGCAATTGTAAAGAAATTTGGATTAACAACTTCACCTCACAAGAAACCATACCCATTAGGATGGCTGAATGATAAATCACAACTACAAGTGACTAAACAGTGCAAACTCAAGTTTTCTTTCAGGTCAGCATTTGTAGATGAGGTTGAGTTAGACATAATTCCTTTGGATATATATGGAATTGTTTTAGGGAGTCCTTACTTGTATGATAGAAAGGCTATTTTCTATAGAGCTGAGAACAAGTATCTACTTGTTAAAGATGGAATCAAATACTTTTTAAGAGATCACAAGCTCAAGAATAATTATACTCTCATAAACTTAGGGTAGATGAAAAGAATGATAAATTCATGCAAACAATTCTTACTAATGGTTGTAAAAGAAAATAAATCTGATCAAACCAATGTATTTGAGGGCTGTAATGCTAAGCAACAAGCTGATATAGAAAAGATTGTTTCTAAGTATGATGTCCTATTTCAGAAACCTAAAGGTCTGCCACCCAAAAAGGAAATAGTACATGATATTAATTTGCAGCAAGATGTTCCATTGCCTAACATTGGAATGTATAGGTTGTTTTCTTTAGAGAATGCTGAAATCAAGAAGCAGGTTCATGAGTTGCTTGAGAAGGGGTTCATCAGGCCTAGCACATCACCATGTGGGTCACCAATTGTTTTGGTGAGAAAGAAATATGGCTTGTGGAGAATGTGCATTGACTACCGAGCACTAATTAAGATAACAATCAAAAATCGCTATCCCCTTCCTCGCATAGATGATCTTTTAGATCAATTGAAGGAAGCTATTTATTTCACCAAGCTGGACTTACACAGTGGATACCATCAGGTTAGAATTTCAAAGCAAGATGCATGGAAGACTGCTTTCGAAACAAAGCAGGGATTGTATGAGTGGATGAGTATGCCTTTTGGCTTGACCAATGCCCCTGCTACTTTCATGAGATTAATGAATGATGTACTGAGGCCTTTTCTTTATGATTTTGTTATTGTGTATCTGGACGACATTATGGTTTTTTTTTAAATGTGGTAAGAACACTTAAAGCATGTTAAGTAGACATTAGATGTTTTGAAAAGAGAAAAAATTTATGTTAAACTCTCCAAATGTGAATTTGGAAAAACATCTCTAAATTATTTGGGTCATATAGTAGGGGGTGGTGAATTGAAATTAAATCCCTCTAAAGTGGCAGTCATTGTAAACTAGCCTAAACCCAAGTCTGTTACAGAAGTGAGAAGTTCCTTAGGAGCAGCACAATATTGGAGGAATTTCATATCTAACTTTTCCTCAATTGTAGCTCCCTTACATGCTTTGACAAGATTGAACAAGGTGTTTCATTGGGGAGGCAAACATCAGAAAGCCTTCGACACCTTGAAAGAAAAGATTAGTATAGCACCTATACTAGCACTGCCTGATCTATAAAGACCATTTGAGATCCAAACAGATGTCAGTGACTATGCCATGGGAGCAGTGTTGACACAGCATGGTAAACCCATATATTATCATTCTGAGACTTTTAATTCTGTAGTAGTTAACTATCCTACATATGATAAAGAATTGTATGCATTAGTTCAGAGTGTGAAAAAGTGGAAACATTATTTAATGGGCAAAGAGACAATAATACATACTAATCATCAACCACTTCAATATCTACACTCCCAAACTAAGTTGCAGCGATCAAGACATTACAGGTGGATGGGTTTTCTACAACAGTTTGATTTAGTCATTAGGTATAAAAAGGGAATACATAACAAAGTAGCAGACATGTTATCTAGACCCATTATAAATGCAGTACCATTATAAATGCATCAACTATACTTATGCATAATTCCGTACTACATGAAAGCTACATTGAACAATATGCTCAAGATATAGACTTTAAATATGTCTATGCAACTTTGAGTCGAGGCAAAAGAGTAGAAGAATTGGATTATCATGTAAAGGACCAACTCTTATATCATTGTGGGAAACTCTGCATTCCACAAACCGAGAGAGTAAAGATAATCAGAGAGACACATACTTCTCTGATATCAGGTCACTATGGGGTAAGTAAATAGTTACACAACTGCAAATATTTTTCTATTGGCCAAAAATGAATGAGATAGTTTCTATATATGTAAGAGGGTGTACTATGTGTGCCAAAAGCAAGCCCAGAAATAGAAAACTAGGCTTGTGCACTCCATTACCAGTTCCTTCTCACCCTTGGGAAATTGTTTCCATGGATTTTGTTGGGGGACTGCCTAAGTCTAGAAAAGTTAATGATTATCTGTATGTGGTTGTGGAAAAGTTCATAAAAATGTGCACTTTAATGCCTTGTAATAAACAGATTACAACTAAACAAACTGCAAGACTGTTTTTGAACATGTATGGGCTCATTTTGGATTGCCCACTTCCATTGTATCTGATTGAGACACTCGATTTGTGGGGAAGTTTTGGTCAAGTCTGTGGGAACTAATGGACACCAAACTAAACAAAAGCACACCTTTTCATCCACAAATCTATGGCCAGACAAAAGTAGTTAATAGGACAGTGATCCAGTTACTTAGAGGATATTGTAGAAAACATCCTAAGCTTTGGGATGAACATTTGTGTTATGTGCGACATTCTTACAATAGAGAAAAACATTCTTCTACACAAAGATCTCCTTTTGAGACCTATTTTGGTTTCACACCAAGGTCTCTTTTGGATTTTGTCTTTGGTAAAGATACCACAGTTGATGGACACAATGATGTGGACAAGGCAACTAGGTTCATTGAACAGATCCAAGAGATCCAGTAGGTAGTACATGAATAGCTGGAAAAGAGCCAAGCCAGATACAAGGCTAGGCATGACAAGCATCGGATGGAGCATAGTGTTCAAGTTGGAGACCAGGTATAGCTATATATCAGTAAGGATATAATGCAAGGTGAAGGTAAAAAGCTAAAGTCTATTAGGTATGGACCCTTCAAAATACTTGAGAATATTGGTGAAAATTGTTTTCGCCTTAATCTACCAGCTTACATGCACATATACTCAGTCGTAAATGCAGATTGCTTGAGATTGTTTGAACCTTCTCTCATTGAGGATCTTGAAGAGCAGAGTCAGTTGCCTTCTATTGATGACTTGCTACTTGAATATCTTAATGAATTGTAGGAAGACATAGTGCTGGACATGAAGGTGAGGACGACGCGCAGAGGAGATGTTGAGTACCTCAAAATTCGGCTGAAAGGTTGAAAGCTAAGCAGTGCAAAGTGGATTGAGATTGGACAAGTGAGATAGTAGTACCCTCACTTAGTCTATGCTTGAAAACCAAATTTTGGTGGTCCAAAAGCTTTTCAGTGGGAAGGTTGTGATCCGAATTAGATCCATAAAGACTAATTGGAAGAAACATGGCTGTACTAGGTCAAGACAGACTTCAAAGAATTTAAAACAGCAATCCAAAACACCTCTAAACCAATGGCAGTGGAAGCCAACATGGAACAACGAGGACCTCGGTCAAAGTGCACTGACCAAGGCCCATGGAGACTGCGTGGGAAGCAAAACTAGCCCCTGTGGAGCCCAGATCAGGAAACAAAGGGATTTTTTGATGCGCAATTAGTGCTAATTGCCCATTGCTGGGTGAAAACCCTCAAAATGGAAAACTGTGGGACAAAAGGCTAAGTGCTAAAGGTGGGACCTGCTCCAAAACTAACGGTATTGATTGGGGGCATCCATGGGCGGTAAGCAGTTTTGGTGAAAGCAGAGCGATTCCACTCAACGTCCAATGCCTAGTAAGTGGAGAAGAGAGAAAACTGCCGCTCATCATGTGCTAATGTTCGAGCAAGTCCACCGTGCGAAATGAGCGAATGGTGTTGGATCTGGGGGATCCAGATCTAACGGTTGATATCGTGTCTGATCATAAGACTAGATTTAACGAGGGATTAAGCCATGATTTAGAAGAACTTGAGGTCCACTTTGACTACCAAGGTGGTAGAAGACTCATTCCCTAACGTAACCAAAGAATTGAACTGATGAAGCAGGCTAGCATAGTTCGCACGAGGACAAGTGGCCATCCTTGAGAGCCTGATGATGGTGCCGAAATAGGGAACTCCAAGCGCAGCTGCAAGAAGGTGATCTAATAGAGGTATAAGAGGAAGCGAACCACCATGAGCTCAAATGGCTTTAAAGCCATGTACAAACCAGACAGAGGGCATGAGTCGGGAATCGAGAGACAGAACACCGAAGACAGAAGATAGAGAAGAGAAGAACTAGTAAGACAAAAAGAAAAAAGAGGACATAGGGCTGAGCTGACCAAAGGTAGTGTTGAGCACTAGAGAGCTTGAGAGAGTCAAGCCATCCCTGAGAGGATGTGTCAGACCAGAGAGGTCAAAGAGCTGGCAAAGAAAAGAGTCTATGTACTCTAGTTGTTTGGGGAATCCAAGAACCACCTTGCCAAGCCAATCTGTTTCAGGAGACTCATATTGAGCTCCTTCATTGTGATTCTCTACTTCAAGACACAATAAAAAGAAGGCCACCACTGAAGCTGGACCGGAGATGTAGCCTTGGAGGATAGGGTGAACTCATTATTAATTTCTTGTGTTCTTGTATTTTCTTATTGTATTTCTCTGTTGTTTTCCATTTTTAAGTGTCTATGTATTTGCAATCTGATCGATTCGTTACTTAAATAACTTAGACACACTAGCACGTGAGTCTGTAATACCTCGAATTAATAATTATTAACTGAGGTCACCCATTGGGTGAAGATCTAAAGAAAAGAAAAGCTGGATTATTAACCTACTAAAAAGATGCAAACACTAGAAGTCGTAGGAAGGAGGAAAATATGTGTTTTTGGGGCAGCAAGAGGGTCTTTGCCTCAAATCATGGTCCTAAAGGGAGGAAGAGCGGCCAAGGCACTGTTGCTAGCCTTTTGAGTCTTTGCTAATCACTGTTTAACCTACTATAGAAAGCACAAATGGAAGAAAACTACTGAATCATAAAAAAAAACCTATTCTTAATCATAAAAGAAATACATCTAACAAAAACCTAATCTACAAATTGAAATAAATATAAAAATACAAGTAAAGAGGAGCTTGGATGCTTGGATTAGGACCTAACCCAAGAGCTTCAACCCTCTAAGGTAACTCAGTGCTAGCTCAAAAAGGATTCCATCTTTGTTATCAAAAGAATAACAAGATTACATGAAACTATCATAAAAAATAAGCTTGAATCTTGAGCATAGTTTACATAAGAAAAAATAAGCAAAAATCTGACCCTAGGGATGCCCTAGTCCCCTTTACTTATAAAAATGAAGCAAACAAGAATTTCCTTAAAATCGGGGAGGCTTGGCTCACAAAACTCAAGATAATCATCAATCATCCTCCACTTTCTCAGTTGCCTTCTTGTGCATGATTCGGTTTCTTGTACTCTGAGCTGAATGAAGGGGAATTCGAAGTGAGGAGTAATAAATGAGGGGGATTCCCTCCTATAAGTCCTCCCCTTTGTCCACTTCGAGTTATTATTGCCATTTTTCCATTGGATCCTTGTCTTTTACCTCGAAACTCATCAATAATATTCATTAAGTACATGTTAGACCACATGGAACAATAACTAACTCAGCTCACTCTGTAAGCATAAATATAATCATAAAATCATACAATAAGCTAAGAGAATGGTTGTTCTGACTAGGTTAGGAGGTAAAATGAGCCCATATAATTACCCATGTATGAGGATCATCATAAACTCAGTGATAAATCCCCCTATTATTTGGTCGAGCCAATGGTCCAGAGCACGCACAATCTTATCTTCTGATGCCTCTAGCCTGCGTACTGATTCCAAAGTCCACACTATCGGTTGGTCGAGCTTACACCTTCCTTGGATATCAGCTAACCTCATGATCCACTCATACAATTCAGAAGGAAAGGATGCAAAGAATATCTCATGGATTTCCGTATACACATAGCGATCCATCCACCTTTTCTTGGATACTTGCGGAGTCCTGTTTTCCTGCGTCATGAACTCATGAATTTTCTTATTCAACCACTCTTCAATTTCCTTCTTCGTTGGGTTCCAATGGCATGACATTAGAAATCCCTTAGGTAGATCTTGGTCCCAACAATGGAACCATTTTTTGGCTTGTTAGGGCCTGACCCAGGTTCAAAAGTGAGTTAACCAAACAAATCCCAAAACTACTGACCCTTTTAGCAATAGTTTGTAGTGCGCGGATTGAGGTCTCACTCGAGGTAGTATGGGAAGGTGCTGGAACCAGGTTTTTGCACCCTAGGGATGTCTTGATGAAGTTTGGGAAGTTTACGAACCAAACCTGCGCACTCGCGCTGCTTCGCGTAGGCGTCTGTCCTTCGCAACTTCTGCAACTACTTCCGTGTAGCTCTGTAAAGAGCACAAAGAGGTGTTGTCTAGATCCTTATTCCTTACTATGATTTTATTATAAGTATTAACTTAATTATGTGGGCCCAATATTCTCATTAGTCATTCAACATTTATAATAATTGCACGCAATCATAAACTATAAAGAGATGTATAAATATAACAGAAGCATAGACACAGAATATTCCAAAATCAACTTATCTTTATTAATTCTATGTCCAAGTACAATCCAAACTCCGCCCTATGCATTCAGTTGCAGGGGTCTGTGCACACAGTTTTAGACTCTACGAAGCCTCTACACGCTCACCTGTAAAGCCTCTTACTACTACTAAACCCAAGGCTCGGACTTACCGACTTCGAGCTAATTCATCATCCAAAACCCATATGACTTCTCAAAGCTAAGACTGAATTTACCCTTAGAGCCTTGCGATATTTATATAATCCCATGGTCCATGGACCATGGGTAGGCTGACACACTTTATATTCAATTACATTATCTTAGGGAAGATAACCCTAGACTCTCATGCTCTGCGCTTGCATTTCGCGGGGTCTTTACATTACACTTGACCAAAATTCGAGCTTCAAGCCCCGAAAACATACAATGGGGGGATCCACTGCCCAACATGAGTGAATTCATGGTTACATGCTCATTCTGATCCTTTATATTTTCATCCTTATACCAAAATAACAACCTACTTCTGTCACCGATCATACCTACCTTACCCCATTATATATCTGCAATTGATCATAAGAAACTCTAGCCTAGTTCCTAGATTTATGAGCTTCATCCTGCAAACTCTAAAATCAAACCCTAGTGAGTTGAATATCTAGCCTAAGATCTATCTTCCTCTCCAGTCACTCATTGGTTATGAGATCATAGAGAGATCCCTCTCTAATTTGGTAGGACTAGCTACCATATCCAAAATTGGTTTAAGGTTACCTTCGTCAGTCTCCTTTCTCAGCCTTGGGACACTATGGAGTGCTAACACCACGCAAGTGTCATCGCAGTCGTTCAATGACTCACTCCCCTAAAAAATTACACAAAAGCTTCAAGGAATTCCCACTTCACTGACTGAAGAAACTATGTAGACATGTTGGATAGACACCTTGTGTCTGTCATTGTCTCCCTAAAAATGTTACACAGTTTTTCTAGCTAGTAACACAATCATTTGGCTTGCTACTCACCCGAAAAACTATGCATATTTCGTGAGAAATCACCAAGCTGCCCAGCATACTGCTCAACTTAGAAACTACACAAGGAAGGTTAGCAAGCCATCCTCCCATCAATTGCGTAGTTTTTTCTAGTAGCACTCTCATAGGTCATTCCCAAATCCCTGAAAAAATTGTGCATTTTTTCCAGGAAAGCCTCCTGCAGTTTGTTTCCATCTCCTTAGAGGAATTGCGCAGGTTTTGCTACCAACCCCCTTTTCTTCCCACATGACTTCCCTAAAAAATTTGTGCATTATTTCCAAGCAAGCCTCCTGTAGTCTACTGCCAGTTCCCTGGAGGAATTGAGCAATTTTTGCTGCTAGCCCCCTCTGCTACCCACATTGCTTCCCTAAAAAAATTGTGCATATCTACCTCCAGCCGAGCCAGATCCCACAAGTAGCCACTGCTGATGTGGATTGTCCATATTAGTCTCCCAGTGACTTCTACGCAATTTTGACTAGCAATTCCCGAAGCCTGCATCCTAGCTTGAAATCTGCCTTGTGCAGTTTCAAGAGCCTTGTCCTCTTTTCCAGTCCCCTACATTCGAAAGTAAAAGATAATGCATCACGGTACACTAGGAGATTTATGCAATTGATATCGTCTCATCATGAGTGATAAAAAAATATAGGTACATGGATGAGACATGACGTAATGAAAAATGAGATGAACAAGGAAAGAACATGCAAGGAGATTTGTTTGTGAATGGATGAACGAATAATGCATGCGAGGAGATCTTTTGTGAACGGATGAATGAAGAATGCATGCAAGGATATCTTTTCATGAATGGATTAACAAGTGAAGCATGCCAAAGTACAAGCACATGCGACATCAAGTGAACACCAAGACGATCAAAGGCTCTGCAAACCTTTCCATGCGGAGGTGAAGCTATGATACACCAAGAGCATATCCATCACTCAGCAACATTGCAGCTCGATATGGACACCACCACTAGCATGGATATACTAGCACTATTGTGTAATGAGTCATCTCGTCCACATCACTAATGTGGGCCACACTGTTGTAAATCAATATAATGTAACATGGAATTACAAGAGACACACATGTAATATGAAAGTCATGTAAAGTTGAAGAGTCAAATAAGTCAAACAATCATGACAGAATTCGAACAATCACAAAGGTCAGTTTTACCCTTGGCTATAAATACCCCTCATTTGTACATGCAAAGGAATTTTCACCTTGGCTCCTCCCACATAGCCTTAAGAGTTTGTACTCTTTTCTTTGAGGAGCGAGCAATGGCTCCAACGCCCCACTTTCAGGGTTAGTGATGTATGGTGTATATATGTTTCTTGGAACTTTCACTTAATTCAAAAGCCTGATAACATGCGATCACATTTTCACAAATGTATTGTAACTATTTGCAAGACTAAGCTTTAAACACTTGTAATGCATGTTGCGTTAATTTGTGTTAAAACAATTGAACTATTTCAGCTGTTCTAATACATATGTTTATAAAAATGTGTTGAATAAGTTGTTAACGTTGTCTTTCTCACGTGGGCTGCCTTGCCAGACACTAGACAAAACCTTTCCAATAAACTTGTTATAACAACCGTCGCACTCGCGTGGACTACTCCGTTGACTTTTTTGTGTGCTATCCCTTCATTTTGTGTTTGTGAATGCCGCATTCATGTGGACTACTTTGTCGAAAGTTTCACATGTCCTATTGTGTTGTGTGTCTTTGATAGAGTTGGGACTCTTCCCTTTCGACTAGAGACTCACTTCCGCCCTCTTCCTTTGTGGTGAAAGAACCTTGACACAAGTAACACTAGCACTCACCAGGCATGCAAAGCTCTATATTTGAAGACAAAGCAGACCACTCTCATGTGCTGACAAGTAAGAGCTAATGTAAACCTTTAAGATGGTGGAAAATGGACCATCATACCAGATTGGACTCCTACACCAAATGGTGTGAGGTCCAGTTGGGACTTCACACCGGGGAGATCCCCTAAATATGAGACCCCTATGCTTAGATTTATTATTTACACCTATAGATTACATATTCATGATATGTTTGATGAAATTACTGTCATGGCTAGTAGGGGTCCAGTCATAGTATTATTCAAGTAATTTCTTTTGCATTGCCATTTCCATGTTATTTTACATTTTTGTAGACGTCATTATATTATGGGCAGTGACCTAGGTTTTCGGCCTCAAAAAGTGGCTCAAATAGTAGGGACGTTGGTGCAACACTGTGAAAAAATTCCTTAGATGATGTCTTGCAGGCCTATAAGAGCGTCGAGAGTGTTGGGCCACTAACTTTTCATTTCTATTATCAATTTTTAACATCTATTTCATCCATTTCTACCATTCTTTATCAAGTCATTTATCATAATTTATCATATAATTCCATTTTATAATTATTTATGCTCTTAGTCATAGATATTGTTTTTTCTCCTTTATTTTTAATATATTGAAGATTATTGTGCATTATTTTTCCAATGATGGTTTATTAATGATTTTTTATAACATCACTCATGATTTTGTCCTCCAAGACCTTTTCCAAATTGAAAATTTTATTTCTAGCTCATAACCAAATATTCCAACTCAGAAATTCGTTGGGATAAAAAATGACAGTTTTGTGTTGGACATTCCAGAACAATAAAGGCAAATCCTGAAAATCTAAAACATGGGTTTTGTGCAAAAAGGACAAAGTGAATTTTGTAACAAGAATTTTTCCAAAATTTGGCTTGGATTGAGAGAAACGTAAGGTTCTCTGAAGATGATTTTCTCAGATTTGTTGTTGTGACCATTTTCCAAATTCTTCCAATTACAATACCAGATTCGACTTGTTCCTACTGAATGATGATGGGAATATGTTTCATACCTGATATTGTTTATTGAGATTATGTAATCAATCCAAAATTGTAATGTAAATCATTTTGTAATCAACTTTTTTGTAACTTCCCTTTGCTCTCCGTGTATTTAAATGAAAACAAAGATCAAAGAAGAGAGGGATAATTAGGAGATAGGAGATGGACAATCATTAGATAGGATGTAGAAGAAGAGATAAGAAATGAGATAGGGTAGATGAACAATTGTTGAATTTGAGGAAAGCTAAGAACTTAATTATGTTGTAATTATTTATCTTATATATTTTAATGAAGGAAGTTATCCACTGAGTTCTACATATGTTACTTGTAATTTGATCTGAAATATTTCTCAAGGCAGAACTGAGTCTTGGGTAATTGGGCTCACTACCTTGGACAAGGGGCTACATTGAGCATCTAAAGTATTTTAGTTATGTGTTTGTTTCTTTGAATCCCAATCATTGTTCTTTAAAGTAAATTTCCTTTTATTCAAGTAATTTGTTAGTTGCTGCATTTTCCAGATTTGTTGTTTCTTGCAATTTCCAGATTTTATTTAATTTATTGCTCTAGATTAGCATTTGAATTATGTTGGGTGCAATAGATTAAATTTACAATTCAACAATGTGTGGTCTAATTTAGCAATGATTCAATTTGTGTGATTAGCATAATTGTTTTTCATGTCATTTACTTTCTTCTTTTTAATTTTAGTTTTATTATTCAAGTCTTACATTTTATTTCTTGTTGAATGTGCTTGATAATATAGAACACAATCATATAGAACTAGTATTAGTTGTTGGTGTTTGCTATGCATATATTTTTATGATTGCCGTGAAATAAAAAAATGCTCCTTGGGTTGATAATTAATGTCTAGGTGATTAACCATTTTTATTAAGAAATTAATTTTCCCCAACATCATGGGAGGCAATCAAATAGCACTACCATAGGAATATATGGTTACAGATGCATACCTGACTTCGTGAGAGATGGATATTGAAGACGAGAGGTAAAAAATTATGCACGCATCCTGGGGAACTAGTGATGGGTCTACCCTCAATAGTCAGGCTTAGGTCATATAGCATGCACTGATAGAAGTAGGAATTTTAGAGGTAGAATTTTGAAAATAAAAAAATCTCATGATTCCACTCAAATGGTGATGTAAGCACCACCCATTTCATTAACCAATTGACACGAACTTTTGAATGAGGAGCCTCAAAGAAACACATGAAGAACATTTTCTATTATAGTAAGAAATGGCTCACATTGCTACTTTTGAATTCCTTATCAAAGATCTAGGAGGAGTGACACAAATGCACATAATTCCTCCATCTTCTCTACCAAATTTTCATGGTTTGGTAAACGAAGACCCATATACATTCTTATTTGAGTTTAAAATACTTTGTAAAGGATATGATTATTGTACTAATGATCAAATCTTGAAAGTGTTTCCTCTTACTCTAAAAGGAGTAGCTCTCCGATGGTTCATGCGCCTTGGTGGGAACTGTATCCAAACATGGAAGGACATGAAGAGTGTATTCTTGAAGAAGTACCAAGACTATTGCAAGTTAGGGGACAATATTTTTAGTATGATATAGGGGAAAGATGAAATATTGGCGGACTATGTAGAGCGATTTAAATACAAATTTAAAAAATAAAAGCATAAGTATTTGGAAAAAGAGATCTTAAAAACACTCCTTCTTAAAGGAATCAAAGATGATTTTTTAGAGCTCTTAAATTTGATAGGAAAAGGTGATGCTTTTCAGTTATCATATGATGATGTTTTTGAAATATGCATAAGGTATAAAAGAGGAATATCAAAGGGTGGTAAGAATTCTAAAGAAGTTTCTTCTTTTTTTTCCAAATTTACTACAAGAACAGGAGATATAGGAGTTGAAATCGATGATTTATTTGAACATTTTAAAATTGATTTTATTATCTCTCTAAATTCACAATTGGATATTTTGCAAGTTCAGAAAAATCAAGAAATTGAATAAGTGAATTTCCCTTATTGCCAAAAGGAGCACCCCATAGATAGTTGTTCTTTCTTATCTAGGATGGAAGCATAATATCAAATAGATGAAGAAGTTGTTACAATTTCACAACCATGGAAATTGTGGCCTACTTGTATGGTTCAAAACAATTCCTCTCCATTTTCTTACTTGCATAATCCATAATGGAATACTCTTGTGTTAGGGTAGCCATGTTAATCTCAATATAACCCCGACCAATCTTGTCTACAAGTTTGGCATGGTTCATATTATGATTACATGGATACTCTCCCACATCTTGTAGCACAAACACATGATCCATATTATTTTCTAGCTTTTCAACAACATCTTACTTGTCTATCAAAACCATCCACACAACTCAATCAACTACATCATCAAAATGCTCCATACCCTACACAATTTCCTGCTCAACTCATTCCAGACCCTCACCATAATAAACTAGTACAACATGCTTACAGTGTTAAACTGAAAAATTTACCTACCCTTCCCACCCATTATATCTCACATGCACCATTTCCAAAAACTTATATTGAGGTTGGGAATGTTTCAAATCCAAAAATTGTAGAAGTTATGGAAGAATATGATTTTTCTTCTAGTTTGCATCAACAAGCTATTTTAAAAAGTCAAGAACTTCATGATATGATGGCTATGGGAGATCAAGAAAGTAAAGCATATATTGAATATTGGTTTTGCTCCATCATTGGTTTGTAGCACCACTCCATACTTCAACAATTTTTGACACCATCTTTTCAAGGGAAGTTGGCTTCTCATACCCTACTATTTATTAACATGCATTTTTAAAATTTGGGTATGTACATACTTGAGTCCTTATTTCAAAAATGGATCCACTGGAAGTACTCTTATACGTAAGCATATTCATTTTTCAAAGCAGAGTAGGTTAGTGTAGTAAATAAAATAAATAAGCACATAAACAAATACATTTTTTTTTATTATGTAAAAATAGTTGTTTTTTTGCAACACGTTGTGGAAATCAACATCGGTGATAAATGTTTTAATTTATTTGTTTATGTAGATGTATTATATTGAAAAAACAATTCTACAAATACTCTTATTCATTTTTATCACAAATTTGAGAAAATTGGTTGAATATCATATTTTTTGGCTTGTGGGTTTGATGAAAACTCTGAAAACACAGTCGGGACAGTCATGTTTTGAGGGACCAAAAGGGAATATTTTAAAAACATGTTTGTATAATATGTATCTCTTGATGTCTACTTTCCAACCCAATTTGAATATCTCCATTTTTATTTGAAACGAAAAAGTTATAATGAAAACATTGATAGGGTGTCTAGTAGGCAGCGGAGGAAAAGAGTTGAGACAATCCGTTTTTGGAGGCATAAATGACTATTTTTTTTAAAACTGTTTCTATGGTATATTCCCCTATTAATATAGTTTGAAATTCAATTTGAATGGCTTAATTTAGATATCATATGAAAAAGCTATGACCAAAATACTCACTGTCTATCGTAAATATGCACTTTTAAAATTATGTTTTTCCAACTGTTCACTTGCGTATTTGACCCATCAATTCTTCTTGTCTTCAAAATATATTTCTATTGGACATAAATAAATTAATATAATTTAATATTCAATTTGAATCATTTGAATCCGTCATCAAATAAAACCATTATGCTTAAAATATCTATTGTTGGTCTAAGTTGGGAAATAAAAAATGACTTTGTTATGAAGGTTGTTCTAAGTAAAATTAACATATCATATCATGGAATTTTTAAGACTTGCTTTTATTGGTACAAATTTGAAGTATCTCTCAGTTGGCTTTGGAATCACTCAAATCAGACATAAGAAAAAGGAGTTATGATTAAAACACCATTGATTAGTATGGTGGACCACTGCTCTCCTATAGGTGACAAATAATTTTTTCTTTGTTTATATTTCTATGGATTTGTTTTATAGAGTAACTACTTTTTATTTTTTTGTATATGTATTGGTTATGAGAGACCGATCACCTCTCTTCTTCCATGATTTCATGTTTTATTGTAAGTAGACACACTTGTCTTTTTTGTAGGTTCCAAGAGAATAAAATAGGTCAATTTATGAACGAGTGTTTCTTGAAATAAATGTTAATGAAACAAAGGTATTTCATCCAATTCATTACCTAACAGATTCATAACAAAAGAAATGGAAATTGATTTCCATTTGAAGATTCATGTCACTGTTGCCAAAGCATTTTTCCAAGAGATCATTTTCTTCCATTGATAGATTGATGTTCCCTTAGAAAACAACATCATAGATGTTACTTAATTTATTTTTCTATTTACTATTTTTAAATAAAGTGTTGTCTCTTTTATGATTTCTCTTATGTTTTTGTGTTTCAGGTGTTGCTTCCTTCAAAGTTGTAGTTGTTGTTCCATTGGCGAATGCGCAGTTATTGTTCTGTCAAATGAACAACTGTTGTTCAGTAGAACGGACAACTCTGATTTCTTTTTGGTGTGTTTATAATTGATGTTCAATCAATTGAACAATTTATATTCAGTCATTTGAACAACTGCTATTCAGTATCACAAACAACTCCGATTTATTTTTGGTGTGTCAATAATTGTTGTTTAATCAATTGAATAGTTGTGGTTCAGTCAATTGAACATCTGTTGTTCGTTAGATCGAACAACCCTAATTTCCTTTTGACGTATTTATAATTTTTGTTCAATTGGTTGTATATCTGTTGTTAAGTTAATTGAACAACTGTTGTTCGGTAAAATGAACAGTTATGATTTGTATTTCTTGTGATCAATAATTCTTGTTCTAATAACCGCACAATTGTCGTTCAATTTTAATCAAGCAACCATTTTTCTCTCCTATGCTTTCCTATCAAAACCATATTTCTGGATTACGAATTTGTACCAAAGATAAAGGAAAAATAGTAATATTAATACCATTATGGCTTGTAAAACCTTTGATGGTTATTTTTATTCTGAAATTGACCTAGTTTATCTATATAATGACTCGCTGAATATCTTCTCTTTAGAGATATCATAAAATTATTTACTATCTTAATATCATGATGGTTTATCTTTCACACTTTCAATCGATAATTCCCTTTGGTATGATGATATAGGGATAAAAGAATAACTTTCATTGGCATTTTTTTACTTCTCACACCATCCCTAACTCTTAAGGAGTAATTGAGCCTCCCTCCCTTTACAATAAAAATATGGAAATATAATACAAATCTTCTTAAAGAGAATATGGGGTCTCATTACGAGCCAACAAACTATGATCATAAGGATGTAACAAGTGACATTCCATTATGGCCACCACACTAGTGTAATGGTCTTCTAGATAGTCAAAACTGTTAGAAAGACATGAGGTCTCATCATGAGAAAGCTTGATCACTTTGTTATATCCTAGTGAATGTCACTATGATTATCTCATTACCATGCCAACATATTGATCTATTTATAGAAATAAACAACCATCTAAATACTAAATAGAGGATTCTGACTCATTTTTTGGTTAAAAAGCAACCCTGTCGAGGCTATGAATCCCTGTTGGCAGAAGTGGATCTACTTATGGTATTGAAGTTATATGTTACATTGCCAATCATTCTTTATTCCATTATTTCCTATTGATTCATTTCTAAAGGTTAATTTACCATTTGAACAATGTTTATAACTATATTAACCAATATGCGTGATAAACTATACTTTTATATGAATTATATCAATACTGTCTGATCAATCGATACCATCAGTCGTTATCATCTATTGCATGTCATGCTTTCATTATACTTTTCCACCTAAGGAAAAATCTCTCCTCATAATGATCAATTCTCTGTTTTACTCATTTTGTGGTCATTTCCAATTTTCGTGATTTGTACTACTCTAACTATTTTTTTGTCATATTTAAGTAGCTCTGACTATTGTCCTACTGCATTTATGAATCTTCAACATCCTTTCCCTTTTTCCTATGCTTTATGGTCATGGATGCCCTTTTCTAATTGGAGTGGGGAAGGATAATAGCACGTATGGGGGACAACTCTATTCACAACAAGCCCACACAATTGCAACTAACAGAAGAGGCTTGAACAATTCGCGAATGCGAACAAATGTTCAGACATGATGTGCTTGGATGGATTCTACCTTTTGCACCACTTTTAGCATCAGCCCAACCTACATCAGCTTCAACAAATGCCAATCCATACATGTCATTACACATTTTTTCGGAGGTAAAACTTGAGGTAAAATAACACAAGTTCCTGATTTATTAAAAATTTAGGAAAATTTCATGAAAATCTGTTGAGCACTATTTATCATCATTCATTCCACATCTTTAACACTTCCCATTTTTCAAAGACATAGAAGCTTTAAGTTTGGGGGAGTGTTACTTTCATTCATTTATTTATTATGACCATGGCATCATCCACCGATCTCCTTATTCATTCTCAAAATCTCCCTTATTCCATGTTGTTTTACACCAAGCATAGATTTCAACAATGATTGTTGCAACCACCTCAATTTGTTTTCTAGTATTGCATGAGGGCATGCTCATTCTCTAGTTTGGGGGAGAAATTGTTATGCATGATGGATGTTTTTTCCTTTCTTTCTCATTTAGGGCATACAATTTCATTTTTATACAGTGCAGAAATTGATTTGCATATATCTTTAAAACTATGAACTAAATTCTTGTCATTTTTGGAGAGAAAAGAGGTATAATTAAAATACACAAACCCATAAAATTTGAAGTTAAATTAGTTTGTAAAATTTCAGAAATCATGCACTATCACCTACAACCATATTTCTCATATCTCATGAATCATGCATAAAAATGATCTGATTTTTGGATTAGAGAAGAATTAATATAGTAGAAATCTTCTTGTAAAATTTCAGCAAAATCTGGTTTGTAGTTTTTGAGAAAAAGGTTAATGCAGTTTGTCATTACTTATATCGTATTTTGTTGCAACTTCATATGCATATAGTTGAAAGTAAATGTGAAAATTGTTATGCCTTCATCAACATTGCTAAAATTGAATATTCATTATTTGAGGAAGAAATAATTTGTTCCATCAATTTCATGAGTTGGGATGAACATTTTTATATGATAGCTTGGTTAATACAGAGGCTTTGGGTTGCATGAGGACATTAAACATGTTCAGTTTGAGGGTATGTTGGGCCACTAATTTGTCATTATTATTATCACTTTTTAACGTCTATTTCATCAATTTCTACCATTATTTACCACATCATTTATCATAATTTATCATATAATCCCATTTTATAATTATTTATGCTCTTATGAATAAATACTATCTTTTCTTAATTATTTTTAGTATATTGAAGATTATTATGCATTATTTTTCCAATGATGGTTTATTAATGAATTTGTTATAACATCATTCATTATTTTAGCCTCCAAGACCTTTTCCAGATTGCAAATTTTATTTCCAGATCATAATCAAATATTTCAACTCAGAAATTCATTAGGATAAGCAGTGACAATTTTGCATTGGACATTCCAGACCAATAAATATGAATCTTGAATATCCGAGACATGGGTTTTGTGTAGAACATACAAAATCAGTTTTGTGACTAGTTTCTGAAAATTCAGCTTGGATTGAGAGAAACGCAAGGTTCTTTGAAGATGATTTTCTCAAATTTGTTGTTGTGACTATTTTCCAAATTCTTCCAATTGCAATATCAGATTCGACTTGTTCCTGATGAATGATGATGGGAAGATCTTTAAGATCTAATATTGTTTATTGAGATTATGTAATCAATCCAAGGTTTTAATGGAAATCATTTTGTAATCAACTTTGTTGTAACTTTCCTTTACTCTCTGTGTATTTAAATGAAAACAGAGATCAAAGAAGAGAGGGATAATTAAGAGAGAGGAGATAGACAATTATTAGATAGGATGTAGAGGAGACGAGAGACAGGAGATGAAATATTGTTGAATTTGAGAAAAGCTAAGAACTTCATTATACTATGATTATTTGTCTCATATATTTTAATGAAGGAAGTTATCCACTGAGTTCTGCATTTGTTACTTGAATCTAATCTGAATTATTTCTCAAGGCAGAACTGAGTCTTGGGAAGTTGGGCCCACTAACTTAGATGAGGTGTTGCCTTGAGCATCTAAAGTAGTTTATTTATGTGTTTGTTTCTTTGAATTTCAATCATTGTTCTTTAAATTAATTTTCCTTTTATTCAAGTAATTTTTTAGTTGTTGCATTTTTTAGATTTGTTGTTTCTTGTAATTTCTAGATTCCATTTAATTTATTGCTCTAGATTAGCATTTGAATTATGTTGAGTGCAATATATTAAATTTCCAATTCAACAATGTGTGGTTTAATTTAACAATGATTCAAGTTGTGTGATTAGCATAATTGGTTTTCATGTCATTTACTTTCTTCTTTTTAATTTTAGTTTTATTATTCAAGTCTTATATTTTATTTCTTATTGAATGAGCTTGCTAGTATAGAACATAATCATATAGAACCAGTGTTAGCTGCTGGTATTTGGTATGCATATATATTCTCGATTTCCTTGAAATAAAAAGACACTCCTTGGGTTTATAATTAATGTCTAGGTGATTAGTTGTTTTTATTAAGAAAATAATTTTACCCAACACAGAGGTCCCTAGACACTGGCATTCCATAGCATGGGAGTGTCCAAATGTCAAGTGGTCCAAAAGCTCAGTGGGACTTAGGGTTTGATTAGCAAAAAGGTTAGATTGGTTCATGAGGGTCCTAATGCTGATATTGAATGTTTGTATGGTGTGTTTATGTGAGTTCCACTTCCTTAACATGACTTAGGAGGTCAAATCATATCATAGTGGCCTCTTGCCACATCTTTGCCCCGACTGTCTAGTTTCTTGGGTAGATGTGGGAGGAGGGTGTTACGTACCCAGTAAATGTGGTCCATGATTCCTTCGTCTCCTCTGGATATTCTTCCTCTAAATGTGATTATTTAATGGCATCAAGAGAATATCTTTGTTGCAATATACTTCCAAATCTAAGGTGAATATGATTCAAATCAATATGATTTGTTTGGAAGTATTATATGTCAACATTATAAGTGGGTTAAGTTGCTTTGGTTTTTAGATTCATAAATGGTGCTACAGGTAGTTGAGTGGGAGTGGATATTTGAGATGGATGGGTTGAGGTTGATGGCAGGGATAACATGGAGTTAGTTATGGAGGATATTGAGGATTTTGTGGATTTTTCCCATAAGGCCCTTACCAACGCCATTGTCAAGATTGGTTTTGGTGTTGAGATGGCTAAGGTTGCAAAGGAAAGGGTGTGTTACAATTACTTTGAGATGGATGTGCATAACCTTGAAATTATGAATTATGTTCTTGCATCATACCAGGTTGATAAGGCTACCATGGTAGTCTTGGACCTACATAACATAGTTGTTTTGGTTATTGACTTTCTCCATTGTCTTCTTGGTAAACTTCCTTCAACCTCGATAATGATGGACAAAATTTAATAGCATGTGATTCTACATGGATAACACAAATATCATCATCTTCTTTTTTCCCATATTGCATTGTTAACATTTCTACTTGTTCGCTTAGATTGCTAAGAATTTTTGTTTTAATGTTATTAAGAACAATTCCAAGTTCATATTGACTTAATGATCTCGATGTTGATTGAATTACTCTTGCTCTTCCTTTTGATATGCTCTTGTACATTTCACAAATTTATTCAAATGATAATTGGTATACATCACCTCTACTCATGAGATCAAGGAGATCAATCCGTTCATCTCTAGTTGTTCTAAGTAAGAGGGTTTTTAGTGTGTCAAATCCTAAATTATGTAATTTTTCTCTCTTAACATTATACATAAATCTCTCTATTAGATCCTAAAGTCTCCCATATTTTTTTTGAGTCATTCTAAATATTTTTTTATTTAAGATCATGATATTTATATTTCTTTAGAAATATCTTTTGCACATAATTCCATGATCTTATTGAGTTAGTCCCTAAAATCATCAACCATTTAAGAGCTCTCTCCTTCAATGTTGTCGTAAATAATCTCAATTTTTGAGTGTTTAGTAAGTAACCATAAGATATACAAAGTATTTAAATTCAAAGAGAAAGGTTTCCAAATCCTCTCACCTCATACCATGGAAGTTGGGAAGGAAATATGAAGGGATGGTCTTAATATGAATACTAATATCAATATGTTGAATGGGAAATCCAAGAGGATCTTATTCATTGTCATCATCTCCATCCATTTATTTTACCTTCCCTGCCATCTCTTATTCTTCTACCTACAAAAGTGCACAACGATGTGGTTCTTATTGTACCACATGATCAAATGGGGGTG
>APFE030416860.1:41350-61178 GCA_000404065.3 Pinus taeda
TAATATCAAGAAAGAATATCTAAATTTAACTATTAAAAATTAACATAAAAATAAATTTACTATACACAATCATATATATGATGTATTAAAATAATTAATATAAAACATGACGACATATAATAATCATTTAATCAATGCAAATACAAATATGAGATAGTCATTATACACTGTAACAATAATTTATGGTAAATAATATATACTAGCCTAGATCCATCTTAATTTTGGATATACCAACACCCTAAAGGGATCAAATCTCTTTTATAAATTAGTAATGTGTTAGATATTATATATATATTTTTATAAATTAGTAGTTAAATAATTTAGTTAATTTTTTTTCTCACAAACTAGCAATTTAATATCTAGTTAAACTATACTTTTAAAATATATTTTATTTTTGTTATTATAAAGATTAGTTTTCTATTATAATGGATTAAAGATAAATTTTTGAAACTTTTCTCTTTAGATTTTATCTTCAAACACATGTTGTAGTACTTATGGTTTTGCAAGTTGCAATAGTTCGAGACAACCCTCTATTTTTGGCTATATATCCAATGGAGATCAACTCAATCTCCACCATCTTGTTACCCAACCATGAAATCATTAACCCAATAACTGTGTGGAAAGTCATACAATAGATCCCAAATTTGAGGTCTACTCATGTCACATCCAAGAATATATACAATGTATGTGGGATCATGTACTCATCCAGAAAATGCAAAGGCTAAATCAAACTTGAATTCGGTGCCAAGTGTTTCTTCACTATTGTATTTGCCAGCCTAGAGGATCAAACATGGGTATTCAAGAATGGCTTATGTGAGAAATGAAAGCTTTGTTGATCACTATAAGTATTAAGGAATGGCCAATGTGAGCAGCTAAAGCCTATGAGAAACTACCTATGAACCATAGTATTCGAGAATGTTAATGATGAATGCTTGGTTTTATGTTTCATATGTTTCTTGTTTTTTCTCTCTCCTCGTTTCTTGAATGTGAAAAAAATGCTTGGTTGTATGTTTCATATTTTTCTTTCTTTTCTCTCTCCTCGTTTCTTGAATGTGAAATCTGCAAACTTCGTTTCTCGTCTCGTTGTCATTTCTCATTTCATTTCCCCTTTCTGTTTTCTAGTAACATAGATTTCAAGCCCTTTCTTCTAGCTTTGGCTGAATTTCTGTGTTGCTCTCAACTCCAGAAGGAGGTGATAGAAGGGATGGGTAGAAAGCTTGGTACCTAAGATAGAGTTAAAGAGGAAGAAACATTGAGTCAGACACTACAAGATTCCTCTCGTGAGGTAAAAGGATCACAAAAAGGCCACAGTAAGCCCTCGAGAGAGAATGAAGATGCTACTGCATGCAGTGGTAACAATTACAGTATGATGCAGCACTGTATATTAAGGTCCACCAATGACATCATATTAGCAAAAATATAAGCATGAAAATACATTGAAACAAAAAAAGGGGAAACCCTCACTAACTTGTTAGGCCCTTGCTCAATAATCGAGCAACATTTGGGTATGAAAAATCAGGGATCCCTTCTTCAAAGTCCCTGTTGGCTTGTATAGATCTCTTCATATTGATGGATGGCTTTGACCTTCCTCGAATGGCCATTGGGTGAGTGTTCGGAAGTTGCATTCGTTAAACTTCCTGGCAACTGTTTGAAATTTTTTTAATTTAACAATTTTATACAGAGCTTTGACTTTCGCATTTTGTAATTTGGTGCATATGTTTTCTACTCATGGCACATTTGTTTAAATAAACTACATATTTATTTTCTTTCGATTACATTTCTAAACTATGGACATGGATTTATCCTGGACAAGTAATGAAAATAAGATATGTTCCAAGGAATTGAACATATGTTTTTTCATCACTTGTATTGATGTACTTTGACAACACGGGCACAGAAACCCGAACTGATCGCTTCATCGCATTATGACCGATAGAGTCTTTCCTAGCTATTGAGAAAAACACATAGCCCATAACATTCGAAGGTATATTGGTGGTATTCTTTCACCTTGAGATGGATATATATTTGTTTTATTGTAGCAGGGAAACAATCGCTACATTACGATACATCAACTATACTCAAAGGAAAAAACTATTTTTCTTGTACAACCATGTTAAGAGTAATAAGTATCTTCCCATGTGTCATCATAGCAACAGATTCCATTTTTCTAGTTCATTGTGTTTCTCATTCTAGTGGCTGCCATTATTGTGCAAGTTTCTCCTGTCCCTTTTTTCCTCCATGACAGTTGATAAGAAAATGCGAAGACAATGTTAACTGTCAAATTTTAGCAGACATTCTGAAAAACTTTTTGATCCATTTTCTAACATGGTCCACAATCAGCTTTGATATTAGTACGATGTATCTCTTCCAAAACTTGATTTTCTTTCATAGTTGTATAACTAATTTGATAAATGATCTCTTTAAATCTATCTTGGACTCTAACATTGTTGGTTGTTCTTGAAGATGGGCCAAGTGTTCACCCAAAACGTCCAAACATATCAATAACAACACATACTGTAATAGAAATATTCATCCTCATCCAATTATGAAATGTGGAAATATTCCTCTAAAAGCCTGGATTTCCCATACACTGGGGCTATTACTTATATAACCCCTAGTTTTAGTTTCTCTTGCATGTTTGGCGATTCATTTGGAATACGTCAAAATATAGAGTTGCTTGATGTCTTCACTCCAACTTCTTGGATGCTATCTCAAAGAAAGGCTTGAAGGATATTCCAAATATTATCTTTAGAGGTGTCAATTTCGACCCGAAAGGCCAAGTATCCATGCCATCAATCACACTCTTCTATGCATGTGTACATTACTAGGCAATTTATCATCAATAACATTGTTGCAAGACAATAATTGTTCAAATAAATTTCTGAGACATTCTAGATATCTAAAGAGATTTCCTTATAAAGCTCAAGTTCAACAAAGCATCCAACATATGGATCAGAAACAGTGGATCCTCACACTAATATATTCACCATGGGACTGAGACAAGGATATACAAATTGTAAACTCCCTCATGTAGATGAGAAAGTGGTGTTGGAAACTCTCCATGTTAGAATTGACATTCTTACCATATTCAATTGGTGTCCTTCCTTAATGTAAACAATTCTTCAATAATATGGCCACTCTCCCACATGTGTCACTTCTCCCAATCCTCACACTTAATTGGCACACTGCACCTACGCATTTCTTTCGACAATGTGTATGTCTTGGGACTTTATATGTAGTGTAGTGGGCCTTCATCCCTCTTCTATAAAAAAGCAGACTTCTCAGGGTAGGGGAAATCACAACTCCCCGCCCTCCCTCATTTCAATGCAACACGAAAATCTTTTCTTGCTCTCTTTCCATTTCAGGGTAGTTCTTCAATCAGAAATCTCAATTTCAAGCCCTTCCTTCCAGCTTTGGTTGAATATTTTCATTTCTATCAACTCCAAAAGAAGGTGATAGAAAGGATGGGTATAAGGCTTGGTACCCCAGCTAGAGTTAAAGAGGAAGAAACATTGAGTCAGACACCGGAAGATTCCTCTCGTGGGTAAAAACGATCACAACAATGCCGCATTAATCCCCTGAGAGAGAAAGAAGATGCTACTGCATGCAGTGGTAACAATCAGAGTATGGTGCAACACTGTATATTAAGGTACCATTATCATCACCTCAAGACTTCGATTGTTGAGGAGAGAGAAAATATTTTAAAAGCAGAATCTGGCAAATTTGAGGTTATAATTAGCAAAGTGGAAAGCTTGCACAATTTTGTTTAGAGACCTCATGAGAAAGCTACAGATGCTGATACACTCTTTGATTTCACATCCACACTCCTCGCTACTGTTAACATATCACAAAACAATGATGGTGATAGTCCAGTTGATTTTATTAATAGTGATATTCTAAGAAACTATAGTGACCAGACATATGGAAGCAGGCCTTTGGAGGGAAATGATGATGAAACCCAAATATCATTGAGAAGTATTGGGCTTTTAGTTGCTTCTATTTTCCAGCATGTGGCAGGAATTTGCACTATGCTTAAACCAATGGATAATGAACCCAAGCGATGGAAAGATATAGTATAGAGAAAACAGACTAAGATGATAGAAAGAACTCGACCTGAAGTAGTGAAAGAGTCCCCGGAAGATGAAAAATAATAAATAGACAATAATATGGCAAGCATATTTAATATTTTGAGAAAACAAAAGCAAGCCAAACTAGAGAATTTGGTTCTAAATAGAATATCATTTTCCTAGATAGTAGAAAACATATTTGCGTTATCACTCTTGTAAAGGATGGTAGAGTTTAAATAAATTTCGATGAAAATGGAAAACATTTTGTTGTCCCCAAAAATGCTCCTAGAGCTACAGAAATGGCATATGGAGAAGCTTCTTACATGCCATTTGTTTTTTGGTTTGATTTTAAATACTGGAAGTTGATGATGGAAGATGTTGAAAGTGGTGAGGATTTGATGCCTCACAAAACCAATCCACTTATGATTCCTTGTTCTGAGAAGGCTGTAGAGACTCCTATTAGAGATATTTCAAGAAACAGGGGTAGAGTGGTACCTGCAACTCTTGAAGTGCAGGAGGATGAATGTGGAAGTGATGATGGTGGTGGAGGTCTTCAAAAACCAACACCGAAGAAGAGAAATAAGTGTCTCCTATGATTTTTGCTACTTTTTTGGGTGCTTTTTGTTGGAATCTATCTTTGTTTCTATTGGTGCATTGTAATTCATATAGCAAGCTAATATTTAATTTAAGAAATCAGGTATATAAACAATGCTACCTTGTTCTCATAATTAGTTATAATTAATTTTACTAGCAGTGAAAACCCTCGGTCATGTAGTACACCCCTTTAGGCATGGTTCCAAGGCCTCGACATAAGACTGGCAACATGTAAAAGGAAATTGTTAATGTAAGATGTCAACTTTGATCTGTTAAACCATGATTAGTCTCCTTGTGACAGTATGTTGTAATTTTATGTTTGAAAAATATTTTGAGATACCATACAAGAACAAAGTTTTCAATTGTGTAGTCAGTTTAATTCAAGAATACATAGAGATGAGAGTAGGGTAAGGCCAGGTGAAAATAGATGTAAATACAAAGGTTTAGAAAACTAGCTAGCATCCCTTATCATACCCAAACCCTTTTACTAGCACTACAGGGATAGAGAGATCCACCCAGAGGCATGTGGATTGACTAATTGCTTGAGCCTAGCTCAAGTAGGTGCAACTAGTATATGGCAAGATATTGGGAATATATATCTATTAAGTATGTGTATATGAATTTCATTATGTCCCCTTTTGATTTCCAAGATGGGGGGATTGCAATGGAGAAAGGGAGATCATATTTGTCCTCTATATCCCACCTATCAGGACACTAGAATAAGTCCCAATAATAAGAATTGGGTTCGCACATAAGTATATGATTGTAAAAGGCCATCATTAACTTTATTAAGCTAAGTCATCCTTTATTTGAGTTTCATCCTTTAGTCGAAGCTTCAAGTAAGATACTCGGCCTCTTTTAAACCCTTTAGTCTTCCTGGAATAGCTACAAAACAACCCTATTTAACCCATGTTGAATGTCTCTTCTTGTTGTGATCTTAAACTTCAAATGTCAGCCCTTCTCCCTACAAGATCACCCAAGAACAACACTCAAAACAACCTCTTTTTCACACGTTTTACCTACAACAAAACATAAGACTTCCACGTTGCTTCTGGGGCTTCTTTCTTGTTGTCTTATGGATACTTCTTGCAATGGCAAGGGCCTCCCTTTGATTGCGTCTAGGGCCTCTCTGAGTGCTGCTTTAGACCTTCCTTGACTGTAGCTATATGCTTCTTTTTGATGGCTGATAAGGGCCTCCCTCTTGCTACGGATTAAGGCCTCCTTTTCTGTGGATAAGAGCCTTCCTTTTGTTTCATATCTGGTCTCTATTAACTGCGTCTTTATGCCTCTCTTGATTGCATCTTAGGCCTCTCTCTAAACTATGTCTTAGGCCTTTCTCTCGTTGTAGCGAAGCCTCTTTTTGACTGTGGTTAGGGATTCCTTTCACTGTAGCTAGGGCTTCCTTTTTTACTGTGGATAGAGCTCCTTCAAGACTACGACTATGTATCCTTTCATGACTACAGCTAGGGCTCCTTTGTGACTGTAGCTAGGTCTCGCATTATTGTAGCCTACAAACCTCACGCTGCCCAGGGACTCCTACACTGTACCACTCTTTGCTGCTTCATCTGCATTTGTCTATACCCACATTTGCCAGTCCTGCTACTCTCTCTTCGGGGCTCCCATAGCAAGGTATAATCCAAGAGGTTGGGTATCTCAAGTATCTGCCCCTCATCACTTGTAGTCCTTCTAACTACAACTCGATGTCTACCCACCTCTTCTCTAGATGTACATGAGCACTCCCTATAGTCCCTATCATGCCTTGGGACACTACGACATGAGCACAAGTGCATTAACTATCCTAAAAGGTCACTTTCTTGTTAATTTGACCATGAATATCTCCTCTACAAAGAAATATTTCTTAGCTTTGTTTACGTTAGTGGTTTGATAAGAACATTTCTACCGTCTCTTCACTAAATTTCTTAAAGTTTTTACATTTATGCTTTTTGACATAAAAGGGCTAACATTTTACCCTAGCTAAGTAAGGATTCTTTAAATAACCTTCTAGCTTGGTTCCTTTTTTTTCATATAAGCTTCGAAAAGTGTCATGAATTTACATTGAACAACTTAAGAATCTAGTCTTCTCCAGAAACAATCAAGCAAGCTCTTTCATTTTGCAAATTACCTACTAGTTCTAGACATATTCTTTGAAATTTCTATGTTTAAGGTGTTGGATTTGGGTAAGTGATACATAATACACACCTACAGTTCTATTGTTCACATATTAGACCAGTGAAAATTATAGGCAAAATTGGAAGGGTTGGAAACGAATGTTCCAACCATACCCTTATTGGCCTGCAATACATATATTCATAACACATACCTACAATACTATTTTTCACCTATTTTGCTAGTGCATATTGTAGGAAAACTATTAATGTTGGACTTCGTTGTCTCAAGTTCACACACCAACGCTAAAGATGCAACGTATTGTGTGCATCCTTAGATATGTTTGACATTGCAAGCTAACTCTTTAAATAAATGCATGTATAAAACTTCTATATTAGCAAAATAACCATCAATATTATTTTCTATAATTTTGCGCTGAATTCACAATAGTATGCTAAAAAGTGTCATTTCAATGTCTGGAAATTAGGATATATAAATGTGAGATATATACTCTACATCTTTGGGTTATCTCTTCAAATCTGAATTTTTTTAGGCTACATGTTAATTGTTTGAACTTTGAACTTTGAATAAATTCATGAATGGACTTCGTAAATACTCGAATGAATGAACTTCATAAGGTAGTGGTACCATAAATTGTGTTAATATTTCAAAGATTTGACTTCCACATTTTCACAAAATATAATGTCCTCAATAAATACTTATATGTATAGATACTTATGTTTAGGATTATATGTGTTGGAGTAGTTCCTTTATGTTTTACTATAATCCTAATGCTAACAAGCTTTAGCTGACTTTTTTCATCAATTGTTCATAGAATATGCAAAATCTTTCATTATCAAAATGTGGCAAAAATTACATTTCTCCTGGTTTATTTTTTTATTTTTCATGCCAAGATAATCATGTTGCAAGAATGAGGTATCCTACAATCTGTTTCAATTTGTGGATATTTTTTTTCCTCCCATTTTTTTACAAGGATGTAGATTTGATTTTCATGTTGATGGTTTTTGCATGTATCTTATCTAGCCCCAAATGTTGGTAATGGAGCGGATCTTTAGAATTAGTCATGGAAATAGACTATCAGAGGTTAATGTTACAATACCACTTCAACCTGGTATCAAAAAATGTTTAATGATAAGTGCCATAAAGAAGAACTATTTAATGATAGAGTTTAAAGGGCAACCTCATGTATTAGTTCTAAGTCATTTATTTGCATTCTTAGCTATAAGTCATATGTTTTTGAGCTTTACTAGATCAATTATTTCACTAATCCAATATGTATGGATTGTATTTCTCACCCGATGTTAGTTACTTGACATGGTTGATATAACGTTCAATTCTAGGCCACTTTTATTTTAAGTCAGGGATTTTATTGATTAAAAGGATGTTCATATTTTGATTGGTTTACTTAGATCTTGATTTAATTTTTTTTTCTAAATTCCACGTGGATGTTATTTTTTTAGGGTGAGCTCTTTGCACCAATAAGTTCAGATGAGTCCTAGAACATATGTATACAACAAAAACATCTTTGGCATTTGTTGTGTATCTGTTATTCTTTATATCATTGATGGATGGTTATTGATTATGTATAACAGAGGATGGGAAGGTCCTGCCAATTCTCTTGAAAAAAATTTTAAAAATGGAGTGGTAGAATTGTGTTTTAAAGGGTGTGCCAGAAATCAGTACTTGAAAGGTAGAACTTGAGAATGGCAAGCTATTTAATTTGGATCTAGAGTCACAACAGACCGTGGAAAAAAAATGATTGTATTGATGAGTCTTCCTAGATAATAAGCTCTAATTGTTACACCACTACCCAAACTTCAGTTATCTGTAATGGAAACAATGACTCTAGCTTTATTTGTATGAATAATGACTTTGGCCATTGGCTTATTCATTTCCTATGAATGATTTTGATTTTCAAACTCCAACTAGTTTGTTGTTAAATTAAGTAAAGCTTTGATGACAAACTTATAGTTTTCAAATCTCTTTTCTATATTTATTTTCTTGAGAAAATTTGTATTTTCACTTTAGGTATTGTAGATTACTATTGTGTGACATATGCTCTGATATAATTGCCTAGATAAATAGATAGAAGCATTGTAAAACATAGTCTTTTTTAAATCTAAAGAAACATTATTTCCAAATACAAAGTTTATTAATGAAGAACATCTTTTAGACTTCTTTTCTAAGTTATGATTATATTTTGTTAGGGGATTTTGTGTATGATGATATTGTGTTGTCTCTTTGGTTTTTTTCAAGTAACAATGGTTAATAAGGAATGTGTTCTTGAGTAGCAGGCACACATCTTATTCTATTATCAACATGAAACACCATGGTTTTCAAGCGTGGCAACAAAAACACAAATGTTAGTGGGATGTCCAAAGTCCGTGTTGGATGAATTTAATATTAGTGATTATTTTGGTTCCTTGTCAGATAAGGAATGTCATGAGTCAAATTCAAATAAACAAAAGCAGCTCAAGAATGAAGGTGAAGTTATTGCTTTCTGTCCAAGTCAATTTATTTTATTTGTTGGTTGGTTTCACGTTTTGAGTGTGGACTTGTGAAATTCGAAACTGCATGGTGGTTTATGTAAAGGGGATATATATATAAATTTTATTTTATCATATGTCGTTCATGGTTTCTGGAGATTTATGTTACATTTTCACAGAAGTTTAGGTACCAATGAGATATCTAAACACCAAACAACGACAACATTGAGATTTTTCTTTCACTCAACCTATAACATATTGTATCTGTCTTCATCAATGTTCTTCTTCCAATTGTTATCAACTTATGACATTTTCTTTGCAATATTTGGTGCATTTTCTAGTTATAGGTCATTTATAGATTATAAATGTCTTTAGACTTTCACTTCTAATTGAGTATTCAACTGAAATACACATCATAGTTGCGACACAAGAATCAATTGTAGATGAGGAAAATGGAATTTAAACTACAAAAGAACCTAACACAATTGAAGAATTTGATACTCTAATTCTACAAAAGAACTAGATATAGAGGAAGATGTAAATGAAATGTCAACTACACAAGAACCTAAAACAAATGATACTGCAAATGATAGCTAAAGGATTTTATATTGCAACTCTAGGTGATGAAGAAAATGATACCAAGTTTGTCCCATGAGAAACTTCCATGGTTGAATAATTTGAACTTTGCATATTGACATTGTGGTTTATACATAAGAACCACCCATAGTGGAAGATAATGAGCTAGTGGTCCAAAATTATGATGAGAATGAGGAAAATGGTACTATGGTTATAAAATTTAGGCCAACCATAGAAAATCCAATGGATGTTGAGGATTTTTTGGGAAATGAAGAGGATAAACCTGAGATGAAGAATGCCATGAGGAGTGGAAGGAAATACTCTTCCTTAGTCAAAAAAGTAGTGTGGATGAAGAAAGATAATCATAGGTTGAGACAATTAATTATGGTATTAAGGGGAAGAGAAAGAATGGTGAAATCAAATACCCTATGTGAAATACTGAAAATAAAGATGAAATCCCATGTTCTTCTTTATTTGAAGGAAAAAAATTAGTTGTTTTAAACTTTTATAGGATTAAGAAAAGACGGTGGGAAGAAGATAAGGGAAAACTATAGATTGCACAATAGAAAGTAGAAAATTTGAAAGGAGAGAAGAAAAAGGTAGGAACACTTATTCAAGAACTACCAGGTTGTTGACCACCATCACTAGTGTATGCTTTATTACTACAAGAACAATTTATTTCTTTTAAAATTACAATTATTATTGAAGATAAACCTTAACAATTTTGATACACAAGGGCATTTTGGAAAAATTAGAGAATTTTTGAGGTCTAAAATGAGCCTCCTAAGGAATATTATAAAATAACAATAGAAATAATAAAACAAGATGAGATTGCATCATCATGTTTTGGAGGGAAAAAAAAACTACTTTTTGAACTTATCTCCCTATGATTTTACTCAATTTCGAGTGGGAGCACTCATTGGATGCTGAATTTAATTTTGCATCAAAGGAGTACCCATTTTGCATGCTTTTGATGTAGCCTACTACACGAAAAAAGTGAAATACATGAAAACACATGATTACAATCATGTTTTTTTCATGTATTTCATATTTTTCATGTAGTGGGGTCCATCAAAAGTATGTAACATATGCACTCGAGGAGAAATTGAATTCTGCATCCAATGAGTGCTCTGACTCGAAATTTGAGTAAAATTGTAGGGAGAAAAGTTGAAAATAGGAATTGAAAATTTCATTTTTTTTTCATGTTTTTACTCAAAAAGTGGTGAATAATCCCCCATGGTTGAAACCAACATATTGAATCTTATTGGTTCTTGTAAAGTTTATCTTTTCTATGCATTTTTGTTTTGAGGCCCATTTTTTACCTCAAAATTTCTCTAATGCCTTTTTATGAAGTTGATACTGCCACCCACCATTCCCTTTGTGAATTCGATATACATGATTTTATTCTTCCTTATGAGAGGAAATTTAATCCTACACCATACATAGGTGTTAGGCATGGAATCCCCCAAGGCATGTTTTGGGGCTCAAAGCCAAAGTTTTGACCAAATCTTGTTGTAAAGCTCAGCGAAGTGTAGGCGTGAGGCATGAAAGTATGATAGAGTCACATGGTTGTCCGCCCTAGATTTGTAATGTAATTTCAACTAGATAGACGTAGCCATGGTCCACGGACCATGGGATTGCATAAATATAGTGAGTCTCTAAGTGTAAAAGGGGAGAAGGAAGAAGCAGGAAGAAGAATAAGTGATTAAGTTGCAAGTTGAAGCGTGTCTTTCGGTCGAACAGTAGGAGAAGGCTCTGCAGCTGAGTGTGTAGAGGCCTAGTACTCCGCAGCTGAGTGTGCAGGGTGAAGTCGAGTCTGTAACTGACGAAGGAATTAATAAAGACAAGTTTTTTTTTAATTTTGTGTATATGTTCTTGGGTTAATGCATGTTTGATACAATTTGCAAATATATTTTTTATTTACTGCGCGCACTTGTATGAATCATTTATGTTGTTAAGTATAACTTAAAGCATGCAAGTAGGCTCAGATAATCAACTAACATTGGAATACTAGTAAGGTCTTGAGTAATAACGCAGATCATGGCATTAAGCCCATGGGTAGGGTTGCATGAAGGCACTATATCAGGCTGCGAGGTATGGGAAAGTGTGCGAAGAAACCTATGCGCAGGGCCAAACCACAGATCACTTGAACTCCTCAGACATCTCCAGGGTGCAGAAACCTAGTTCTAGCACCCTCCCATACTACTTCGAGTGAGACCTCAGTCCATGCTCCGTGGACTATTCCAGAAAGGGTCAGTAGTGCCAAGATTTGTTTGGCTAAATTAACTTTGAACCTTGGTCAGGCCCCAATAAGCCAATAAATGGTTCCGTTGCCAGGATCGAGATCTGCATAGAGATGTTTGATGTCATATCACTGGAATGCGACAAAGAAAGGAATTAAAGAGTGGTTGGAGAGAAAGATTCACGATTTTTTGGTGTAGGAAAATAGGAATCCATGATTATCAAAGGAAGAGTGGTTAGATTGCTACTTATATATGGAAATCCAGAAATTTTCTTTGCATCCTTCCCTACTGAGTTGTACGAGTGGATTGTGAAGCTAGCAAAGAGTCAAAGAAGGTGTAGGCTTGACAAACCTATTGTGTGGACTCCAAAGTTGGTGCGTAGAATGGAAGCATCGGATGATAAGATCATGTGCACTATGGATCACTGGCTTGGTCGAATTATAGGAGGATTTATCACTGTTTGCGGTTGATACTTCAGTCAGCTATAGTGAGGTGGAGCAATTCTTCCTCGAAGTACCACGAGGTAAGTACGTTAAAGATTTGAACACTTGGATTAAAGTGCTACTGTGTGAAAAGTTGGTTATGTGAATAAATTGATTTTTTAGGGCTACGAGAAGTGGGAGGATCTACAGAAACAAAGGTAGCACAGAACTAGAAAATAGCGCCTTGATTTCACCTCCATGAGAAAGCGAGGAAGAGCTCGCGAAGGTTTCACCAAGAAGTACGATTTGTTTGATAAAGTAGTGAATTCCACACATAGCACTCCCACCTACACCACCACCAGTTTCACCATCTTGACCCCCTGTCTTCGCCCAGACCACCTCTGCCACCACCACAGTTCAATATGGTAAGTGCGATAAAGTTTTCAGTGTTCAACAGAGTAGGGAATAAAGATCTAGACCAATTTTGGTTCGTGGTAAGGGATGTATGGGAAGTGTAGGGAGTCACGAATGACAATATAAAGAAATAATGCTAGTTAGCGCTCTGTAGGATTGTGCACTGACCTAGTACATCAAGCATTCCAATGACAATCCAAACGCAGGGATCACGTATATCCAAGTTGCGTTAAACAAGGAATTTAGCAGGCCAAAATCATAAACATAGTCGATCATTGGATTTAACAAAATTGCGAAGCTTGTAGGTGAGACCCCATGGGAGTTGAATCAGAGACTAAAGTGTATAATTCATGAAGCCAATATGACCTTGATGGATGGGTAACACCGCGCATGGTTTGTAGCATCGCTAACGTCGCATCTAAGGAACACGTTGTCACTATAGAAGCTAACCACTCAGGGCAAAGCCTTGGATATCGTGATGAGACTGCATGAGACCCCAATATAAGATCCTAACCTGGGAGTTCAACAAATCCACGTGCAGTTGAAATACTTGTGCCTTGAGATGCAGAGTTGGAAACAAGATAGGATAGCTCACCCAGAATTGCGTGAGGAGGTCTCGTGTGTAAAGTGCAAAGGCCAAGGACATGACAAGGACCATTGTCCAATCTTCACGAACTACCTAGCGCAAGGAGGAAAAATTCCATTGAGACCGGAGGCACAAGCAGGACCGAGTGCGGCGGCTGCATTATGGTGTGCGATTTTTCAGATAGGAGGGAAGCATGCTACAGATAACTACCATCTATTACAGAAGTATACATAGAATTCCCAACAATTGTTTTGTAATTTCTGTAGGTCAATAGGCCACGATGAGTGCACCTGTAGAAGTTATGAACTGATGATGGATCAGACTCCTACCTATAGAGTTCAGACCGAAACACAGGCCTACGATTAAAATGCAGGGATGGCACGCACTAGATTTCAGGGGTGCAGATGAGGTCGAGGTGGAATGGGACCTAGAAGAGGTCGTCGACAACTAATATGCTACAATTGCAGAGGACCAGGGCATTATGCCCATGCTTTATAAATATGAAGAGACCATCATGCTTATATTGTACCCAGTTTGATCATGAGATGGAGGACTTTCCCACACTAATAGCAAGGTTCCGCGATAAAGGAGCACTCCAACCTCCACAACTCAGGATCCTGCAACTGATGAGGTTTGAGCTGGGCAAGGAAGACTTGAATGTAAATATCATGCTCCGAAGTGGTATCACGACAAGGGAGGACAAAGGAAAGCAACCCGAAGAGAGTGCCTAGGCTCACAAGGCTCAAACAACGAAACCAAAATTTGATTTAGAGTGCTAAGGAGACATTCATGGAAGCTAAGAAGAGCTTTGCGGATGACTCCACTTTAGGAAGTAAAGACAAACTAGAACCAGCAATGGACCCATCAATGCTCACTACATTTTTGGAGACATGCATGAAGCTACTGCACGGCAGAAAAGCTGTGAAGGGGCTGCAAGAACTCATCATTAGATGTGCTGAAACCACTCCAGGAGAACCGAGTGTAGTTTGGAAGCTCGAAAAGCACACATTGTGAACAGGATGAGAGATTAGATTAACCGAACTGATCAGGCATTATGAAATGGATCAAGTGATTTTAGATCTAGGATCAAACGTGAATGTCTTGCCAAAGCAGATGTGGGAGCACATGGGAAGGCCTGTGTTGCAATGGTCTCCTATTCAATTGGGAATGGCGAACCAGTAAAATATCCTGCCTATCGGAAGATTGCAGGGAAAAATGGTAGATATCGAAAGTGTGAGCGCACTTGTAGATTTTGAAGTGATAGAGATTGTTGATGACATCAATCCCTATCCCATGGTACTAGGAATAGATTGGGCCACTGACATGACTGGAGCGATAAATCTAAAGAATCGCAAGATGACTTTTGAGAAAAAGTCACTATGCGTAGTGGTACCATTAGACCCTGTGGAAGGATCGCGCTACACAAAGCCATTGCGTGACTACAATAGCGACAACGATCTAGACTGCATCTAAAAGATAACTGCATGGGAGAAGTATTGGGTAAATCCAACCATGGATGGTAGGATCTTGTGGGAGTGTGAAAACTCCTACACCTTAGATTTCGACGAGGAAATAGAATGATGGCAGAACTGGTTACGCGAGGTAACCATGCTCAAATGTAACATGATGACAAGGTCACTGTACTACATGGAAACCGAGGTAAGATACCTGTCTATGTATGATAGGTTGAGTGAGGTGCATGATTTCCTGAAAAAAATTGAAAGACAAGTACCAGAACAACAACATTTCAACGCTCTGAAATGGGTACTGAGCGATATGCCTGCAAGATGGTGGGGTACGCATCAAAGGAGTTTTGAGGGCTAGCACAAATACAAAAGGACAATGCACATGTGGTTTTGAAATCCCTAGATGTTGATGGAAGTTGAGTATGACGGACGAAATAGCCCGCGCACCCACCTTTCCAGATGGGTACAGGTATATGGTGCCTAACCTGCATGAACACACACCATCCTCACGATAGGAAACATGACCGACAAGTGGGAGCGGGCAAGACAATGGCATGAATGATCACTCCAGTTGGGACTAGGAAGTATGGTAAGACCTAGCATGTAGAAGCACATTCATGCATAAGATTTTGACAAAGTATGTGAAGCAATGAACACAGTCCACCATGTGAAACAAACTGACAAGGACCTACATGTACCAGCAGTTCTCTTTGCTTATATGACCATGTGCAAAACCATGACTGCATGGGCACTTCCAAAGCTGAAGTATGAAGTGAATTTTGTAATCCCTATGGAGCATGCAAAGCTTAGTCCATGCATAGTAGCACTAGTAGATAGGATGGTTCACAAAGCCGGAAAAGAAGGGATCACATAGTTGAAAAAAACAAAACACATGGGACTTGAGGAAGAAATCCAACAGGGAAACCTTAGACTACAAATACTTGAAGAATAAATAGTATGATTAAGGAAGAAAAATGCTTTGATGGACGCAAAAGTCAAGAAGCTAGAGGACGAAATAAAGGAAGATTTTCTCGGCAAAAAGACTAGAGTGGTAAGGCAGGGTGTGTACAATCATGATGACATGGTCAAGGTATATTACCACAAATTGATCAGTGTGATGCCTTAGCTTGGACCACATATTGCTAAGCATAGTGACCATGGTAGCGTGATAACAAAGTGTGTGATGCCGAACATAACAGGAAAAGGTGGGGATTCTCCGGGAAACAGGATGACTACTCGGCTGGAACTTTTCAAGGGTGGTGCTATCACCTACCTAGCCAAGGGAAGGATAGTCTTAGTGCTCTAGGTAGTTGGAAGGGAGCGCTAGACTATAATCTATTCTACCCAGGAGCTGCACAATATTGGAGATGCATTCAGGAGCAAAAAGTCACAAGGTCTGCGACCATGCACAGGGGGCTGTGCTGCTGCGTGTGTTGGCCAGAAAGTGACCATTGAAGTCACTATTCATGATGGGATGCTCAACTTGAGGCCAAATGGAGTAGGCAGCAGGCATTTAAGACGCGATTTATGGGCAAACTCTGGGAAAATCTACTACCAAGAGACCATTAATGAACCAGATTTGGGGGGAACAATCGAATTCAAATTCCAAAAGTGCTATAAAATACAAAGGGCTACATAGCAAACAAAACTTCGTCATTTGTGAATTGAGCGGTTGAGCAGAATGCTGATTGTTGTGAGTCGAGTGTTGATTAAACCCTTGAATTCGTGAGTGATAGACTGCTGCACAGATACAATGGCAACAACTAAGGATGGTATGGAGATAGTAGAAGTGACCGCTAAGGAAGCCAGGCAGACCCTAACTATGGGGGATGTTCCAGAAGGTTCAGGGATTTTGGTAGAAATCTCGAAATCACCGCACACACCAAGACCCAAGAAGGACAAACAAGCAATGGCTCTCGTATGTGTGTCCCGATGAAACCCACTGCGCAGTAAACTATCAGTGGAGGAAAAGGGGAAAGTCATCACTATAGAAACAGATGAAGACGAAGAAGATATGTAGGATCTTATCATCGTAGAGGAAGAAGATGAAGGCATGGAGGTGGATACTCAGCTCATGCACTCTGCGACAAAATTGCCTATCTATTTCCCCCCTCGAAAAGGGAAGGCCAAAGTGCCCAAGGACTTGGACGATACTAAGAGCTCGCTCTAGACCCCGTTCCTCCCAGATGGCATTATGTATGAAGGCATGCACTTGGGTTATGTGCCGAGCTTGAAATTCGAAGATTGGGACCTCGTTGACCACGAGAAGTTAGCTCACCTTGAGACCAGAAACCTCATGAAGTATAACACCTTAGGGAGGTGACAGTATTAGAGTCGCGAAAGTGGTTGTGCGTGTTGGGTGTGGAGCCTGAGTATCTTCTATATTCAATGGTTTCGGCCAGATGTATACCCCAAGAAGACTGTACACCCCTCCATGCGGGGGGGACTTGCCCTCGCCGAGGGGGTCTTGGGGGGGGCTAATCCCCCCATGGCTGGGGGGTTCGGGGGCCAGAGGTCCCCCGGAGGGGGTTCGAGGGTAGAACCCCCAAAGCTAAAAATAGATGTAAAATTGCCTTGTAAAAGTCTAGTAATTTCTAGTCAATCTGGGCCGTTCATTAGGCAGACAATCTGACGGTAGAAGTTATGTTTAGTTTATGGTTTTTTGCCCTGGAAGACAACCCCTCACTATATATGAGGGAATTGTATTACGTCTATGTATATCTGTATTCTCAGTGAGGAAGAGAGAGGATATTGACAGCGAAGAGGGTGTTATAGCAGATTTGTTATAGGATGTATCTCTTCAGTTTGCTGGATAATATAATCAAAGAAGGACTGGATGTTTCTCTATGGACATAGCCCAAATTGGGTGAACCATGTATATCTGTGTCTCTCTTGTTTTATGCATTTTCTGTGTTTATATTTCTGTAATATTTTTTGTGTTCCATTGCTTTGTAATATATAATTTTCTAACAATTGGTATCAGAGTCGAAGGTCTATTTGGCTGATAAAATCATAGGAGAGAAGGGTTCCTTGTTCGAGTGGGAGTAATGGCAGAAGATGGTAGATTTAGGGTCGAAAAATTCAATGGCCAAAACTACTAGCCGTGGAAGATGTAGATGGAAGATTATCTGTATCAGAGAGATATGTACCTACCATTGAGTGGAAAGATAAAGAAGCCAATGAGTATGACAAACACAGAATGGAAAATTCTTGACATAAAGGCACTTGGAACAATATGCTTGTGCTTAGCAGCATCGGTAGCGTTTAATATTTCAAAGGAAATGACAACGGAGGGTTTAATGTTGACATTGGCAAACTATATGAAAAATCCTTGTCCTCAAATAAGTATTCCTTATGAAGCATTATTGAATATGAATATGTCAGAAGTTGGATCTGTTGCTGATCATTTAAATGATTTTAATACAGTTACAAGTCAGTTAAGTTCTGTAGGGGTAAATTTTGATGATGAAGTTAGGGCTCTGTTATTTCTGTGCTTATTGCTAGAAAGTTGGAATGGTTTAGTTATGGCCATAAGTAACTCTGTCTCTAAATCTAGTACTTTAAAGTTTGATGATGTTGTCGGTGCAATCCTTAGTGGGGAAATGCAATGGAAAAGCTCTGGCGAGACATCAGGTAATGCTTTGACTGCAGAGACTAGGGGAAGAAAAATGGAAAGAGGAAAGAGCCCAAGATGTCGCAGTAAGTCAAGAAAAGGCAGATGCAAGTCTAGATCAGGGATAGTGTGCTAGAAATGTGGGAAGAAAGGACACCTAAAGAAAGACTGCAAGTCTCGAAAGGGAAAAGAAGGAGATGTGCAGCAAGAAACTAATCATGAAGAAAATTTAACAAGTGATGTGTTGCAAGATGCTTTTATTCTTTCATTAGAAAATATTATTGATGTCTGGGTGGTAGATTTAGGGGCCTCATTCCATGCCATAGCTGATAGGAAACATTTTTATGATTATTTTCAAGGAGATTTTGGACAGGTTCAATTGGGTGATGATAAACCCTGTAAAATCATTGGAATGGGTACAATTTTCATAGAACAACGAAATGGAAATCAGTGGCTATTGAAGGAGGTAAGGCATGTTCCAGATTTGAAGAAAAATATGATTTCAACAGGGCAGTTGGGAGGTGAAGGATGCATAACTACTTTCGTAGATAAAACCTGGAAGGTCACTAAAGGATCCCTAGTAACAGCGAAAGGAGTAAAGGTTGGTACATTGTATTTATGCAATTGTATTTCTAATTATGTTAATGCTTTAACCTCTATAGGAGAAGATACGACATTGTGGCATCATAGACTAGGGCATATGGAAAACATAAGAGAGTCAGATTCCTTAGAGTTGGGAAAGAAAAGAAGAGCAAAAAATTAGAGCTTGTGCATACAGATGTATGGGGACCTGCTCAGGTATCATCTCTTGGTGGCTCTCGTTATTATGTCACTTTTATTGATGATGCAACTATGAAAACTTGGATTTATTGTATTCGAAATAAATCTGACGTATTTGATACTTTCAAGAAATGGAAAGCTTTAGTTGAAAATGAGACAGGAAAAAGGTTGAAGTGTCTCAGATTAGATAATGGAGGTGAATATTGCAGCAAAGAGTTTTATAGGTATTGTTCAGAGAATGAAATTTTGTAGAGAGAAGACAGTTCCAAGAAGACCACAAGAAAATGGCGTGTCAGAAATGATGAACATGACAATCATGGAGTGTGCAAGGTGCATGAGATTGCATGCAAGATTGCCTTTACAATTTTGGGCAGATGCTGTAGATACTGTTGTTTATCTAATAAACAGAGGGCCTTCAAGTTCCTTGGATGGTGGTATTCCAAAGGAGGCATGG